>JAVSBS010002388.1:127967-160692 GCA_033124195.1 Coracias cyanogaster | reverse complement strand
TCTCTTCTCTTCTCTTCTCTTCTCTTCTCTTCTCTTCTCTTCTCTTCTCTTCTCTTCTCTTCTCTTCTCTTCTCTCCGTTTCGCTCCACTCTGCTCCGCTCCTCTCTTCTCCTCTCCTCTCCTCACTTTTTTTAGTCTTTTAGAAACCTTCTTCTTTTTTCCCATGGGAAGTGGTCCTTTGGGAAAAGAAGGCTTTCTTGCAGCTCCCTTCTGGTGGGAGGCAGGGAACTGAGAACAGAAGTCGTACCGAAAACTATTTCATGTCTATGTACACGCAAAACACCCAGTAAAGCTCTTCAAATATTACATCTTCTCCCAGGATGGGGATAAAGGCTGTCATGAAAATACTTATTTAGCAGAAAGCAGGAATGAGGACAATTCACATGTTTGGGGAAGGGTGAGGAACCAGGATTAGATCCCCTGAGGTAGTGTCTGGATGCTTCTGGGGCTGAGTCCGGGAGCAGCACCGAGCCACGGCTGCTCTGGGCACCAGCACCGGGTGGGACCCGCCGGGCTGCGAGTGAAGGATGCTCGGAAAATAGGGTCCCTCTTTTGTTGTGAGGGAGCTTCTCTGCAGCTCTGGGTGCCCTGTGGGAATCAGCCCAGGCCAGTCCAGCTCCTGGTTTAGCTCCCTAGCACCATCCTGGGCTTGGAAGCTGGATTGGGGCCACCGCTGAGGGTGGGCATGTGCCCGAGCTCCGGCAGGGCACCCACCGTGCTGCTTCGGGGAGCAAGCTTAGCCCAGAGCAGCCGCATGAGGACAGGAATCGTCTGCCCCTTACCCCGAGAAATTGCTATGACTGTTTGTTTTTTTTTTCCTCAAAAGATAAGAGATAGGATGTCCCTGAACTTCACCGAGCTTTAAGGAGCAGTACTTCAGCCCCTCCGCGTTACCTGCTCATGGCCTTTTGAGAAGGAAGGTGCTAGTTTGGGACACGTTGACCCTGTCCCTGTCTCTCTCCGATGCGATCGCTCCCTCCCCATGTCCCCAAAACGCTGCAGGGGCCCCGTTTCCCTCCGGTCTCTACACCTCTGTGTGAGTTTAGGCACCATCCGCTCTCCCTCTGAGGGAGGACGCTCAAGGAGCACAGGACAAGGGCACTTCCCCGCTTTCCTCTGTGGAGGATTTGGCGGGGGTGCTCCCAGAGATCCTCCCAAGCCCGGGGTACTGCTGGAGGCCCTGGGGTCACAGGGTGCCCCGTCCTCTCTGCAGGGAAGGTCCTGGGTTTCTTTGCCCACTCCATCAGCCCTCTCCATCTCCTTTCCAGGGCCAGAGGAGAAGGGCATGGGGAAAGCAGAGCCCCCGAGAGGGCTCTCCGCTAAGGGAGTGACAGGCCTGGGGGGTTGCCAGCGGTGGGGGGAGCAGGTCTGGGAGCCTTTCCTGAGCCCCAAATGGACCATACTCCTTTTCAGAGGGATGCAACCCATTCCTCACTGACTAGAGATGGCATTATCAGAGTCCCTCCTGCCTGCCGGCCGGTAATAAAGACAATTGTTCATGACTTTGGGGTTGTTTTCCTTTAGAGGGGTGCTATTGGGAAGCAAGGCAAACAAACAAGGCAGATCCAGCGGGATGTGAAGCCCTCCTTTCTGCGGCTTCAGAAACCACTTCTTGGTGGATGCTACAGCGATAACTTCGGGTCGGGAGTCCTTGTAATATGTAGGTGGGTTAGAGCAGCTCCCGGGCCCTGAAAAGCCCCAGTAGGGACCAGCTCTTGACAGTCCTTAGAGGGAATTAGCCAGGAAGTCCCCGCTGGCTTTATCCAAAGCTTGCTGAAATGACTGACAACCTTCCGGGTGAGCTCGGGTCCCAGGGCTGTGGGAACCTCAGCCTCCCTTGGCACCGCCGCTTAAATTACCAGGACACCGGGAGGTATTAATGAGCATCACTGAAGTTATCTGCTGCTGTGCTGTTAAATTCCTCTTTTTCCAAGTTTAGGGGTGGATCTTGAAGAGAAGTGCTTAAGGCAGGACAAAGCCTTGAAGTGATTTTTCCTTGCATTTTATTTAATGATTTGGGAAGTGGGGTTGCAAACCAGGAATTGTAGATGCTCTGGGATCTACAGTGTCCCCAGGGAGCCGGACTGCTGCCCTCCGGGACAGGCAGGGAGATAGGGTGGGTGGTGGGAGCAGCACGGAGATGCTGCAGGAGAGGCCGGATCCTCGCGGCCAGCTGGGTGCACAGAGCAGAGGCCGCAGACGTGTGGCTTCCAAAAGAACACGCCGTTTTCCACTTGTCTCTCTCTTTTCTTTCCCCTCCTTCATCACTGCCCTGAAGCCAGGTAGGTCAGCTCTTTCTCTTTGAGGCCGCATTTCTTGTTGGCTGAACTGACTCTCCAGAAAGCAGCATCCATCTGACCGACACCCGTGCTCGCGGGTGGCAGGAAGAGTTTTCTATTCGTCTGTTCTGTCGTTTCTATTTTCCCTGTCCTTTCCTCTTTCATCAGCCATGCCTATGTCTTTTTTTTTTTTTAAATTTTCCTTCTCTCTGTGCCTATTACCATCTCATTTATTTTCCTGGGCTTATTGAATGGTCTTAAATCCATTCCTCTGCCTCACTAGTCTCAACAGGGAGGAAAAAACCCACCCCCCGTTGCTACCTCAGTTTGGAAGGACGTCTCATGCTCCAGTTTCTGCCGCTCCCCGGGCCGGGCATTTTTGCCTTGTAATGCTGCTCATCAATAAATAAACACACACGACTTTGTCAGAGCAACTTGTGCCGAGGCGAGCGGCGAGGCTGCTGGTGACATTCCCCAGCACCTTCAAGGTAAAGCACTGCGCCAGGATGCGAAGTGTGATAATTTAACGCGTTTTTAAACTCCCAGGGGGCTGGGCCGCACCTCTGGAGGTGAGGCGTGGAGGGAAGGAGGCAACCGCTACCAGCACGAGTGGGACCGGGAGGGTGGATAGAGCCAGTGAGGCACCGCAGCCGCTTCTTTTTGGGCTACACCCCGGGGGGTGTGTGTGTACCCCCAGCAGGTCTCCGGGCCATGTCCCGATTCCCGCCGCTGCTCCGCTCCCCGCCCGCCTGCGCGCTCTCCCCGGTAGATGGAGCATCCTCATCGCTTTTCACCCTGGCTCGGCCCTCCGCCCCGAAGCCCTCGGGAGTGATGATCTTTCCCTCATAACTCTCGCTGTTAAGGCAAACGGGTGGGTTTTTTTTTGGGGGGGACATACACACGCACCCCGCTGATGTGCTCCCCGGGGGAGCGGGAGGGCTGCGGCCTCTGGCCCCGGGCCCCGCAGGGCGCTACTTATTGCCCTGCTTGCAAAATGGCCTCAGCTCCTTCTCCCGGCAGGTGAAGCTGCTCCAGGTTTCCCAGCGGCAAGCCCGAGCGCCGGCAGCCGCCACCTTCGTCGCCCCTCGGCCACCCCCGGCAGGAAGAGCGGTGAGGCGGCGGCGGGCAGGTGACACCGGCCGCCCGCTCCGCACCATTTAACGGGGCTGAGCTGCCCGTTCCGCCAGGGAGGAGGCTGCTGCTCCCGGCCGGCTCCGCACCCTCCTGCCGGGTCCCTGCCCGCCGCTTTCCCGCCTCACTGCGGCGGTGAGGGAAAGGACGGGGCCGTGCTCGGCCCCGCGGGGCCTGGAGCGGGCCCTTCGCCGGGGTGCGGGGCTCCTCCCGGGGTAGGTTGGCGGCGACTCTGGGCAGCCCCGGCTCCCCTCCGGGACGGCGAAGCTCAGGCAGCGGGCGGTGGCCATGCTCCGTCCCCCTCGGGTTGGCAGCCCTGAGGGAGGCCCTGGATGGCTGTCATGGCTCTCCTCACCCTTCCCCTTCTGGCATTGCCTCAGATGGTGCAGGGTCAGCAGGGTCCTGCTCACTTTCCCAGTGCTGGTGGCCCCTACAATGCAGAGGGGCCACCGGGTTGCCCCGGCCCCCTCACTTGTCTCTGCCAGCGAGAGACTTTTTCCCCTTCTGCCGCCATTTTGTGGCATCCCACAGGATGGGCTGTTCCCTCCACCACCACCATTTTGACAAAAATTCGTTAAATTTTTAAACTCCAGGAGTTTAGGGAATAATCTCCAGCAATGCCCTTTTGTTTGGTATGTGCCTGACTCAGTGGAACGTGGCAATCCAGTGTGTGTTTGACTTTCTGAGGGCTCAACAGGCACAGGGATCACTAGTAACGAAGGCACAGTACCTAATGCGCGCTGGCAACGCGCATTAAAACCTAAGCGTTAGCAACAGGACTTCATAAAATAAGAGCAGTACGACTACATTAACGCAGGTTAGAATTGTCACCAGTCAGGAAAGGGCTTTGATGGCGTTCGAAACTGTGAAAACAGCAGCGAGTTTCAAAAAACGACAGGACATCCTCACCTTGAATGCGGGGTTCAGGTGTCCTCACATGGTTCCTATAACTGGTGTTGCAGAAGAGAGACAGAGGAATGTAAACAGCACAATGAGAGGCACATGTTATTTCTTCTTTAACAGAGATAAGAAGTTAGTCTAGAAATGAGAACTCTACTAAATTTGAAGAAGAGTCAAATAACCAGTCACTTAAACAGTCATGAAGAGCACAGGAGAAATACAGCTTGGTCTCAAAGGAGCCTTGCTGTAATGACAGTTATTTATATGAAACCAACAGAAATTAATACTGTTGCACAGCTGACAGTGGGTAGAATCCAGCGTTTGATTTTAAGGAAGAACTTTACCTCATAGATTATGTGTATTTTTCACTTTGTAATGAAGAATGCAAAAAGTGTATGAGGCTCCTGCTGTAACTCTGCTGTGAGAAGTGACATGAATGTCAGTGTTACGATAATGGCTAGAGACTCCATCAGGCCGTTTGTTTGTCGGTTCTGCACTCAATGCAATCTTGAAATACATAAAACTTTGTTGCCACAATTGAATTCCATATAATTACATTAATGCGGTACAAAAATGAGATATGCGTGTTAATATTTTCCTTCTGGCAGCATTCTAAATAGCACCATTAGAAATAATATATGCAGTTTGAAGCTGTTTTACCCATTTCTGTGTATTACGTATTTCTCTTTAACAAGAATAACAGCCTCATATGAGAATATCCTCTGAATTTGTCACCCAGAGTTGGCTAATGGTTGAATGCTGCTTTTCTGCAGATCAGGAATTGGTCTTTACTACTGCAGTCATATCCTGGAATTCAACAGTTGTCCAGAATTTAAACGTCTTTTGTTGCAGGCTGGTGTTAACTGCTGTTTTTAAAACCTACAAACATCTATAGGTTGCCAGTGCAACTGAATATCTTAGCCCTTTGTACTAGTGACAAGTATCCTCTTAATTCACAACACAGAATAACATTTGTCATTAGCAGTTATTTGGAGTTACTTCATTTTAACAATATCCAGGCTAGCAGGTATTTTACACACGCCTGCTTTCAGAGGCCCTGCCCTTTTCTGCAACTTTACCCTTTACATAAATTATATTGTAAAATTACTTAAAAAAAAAAAAAAAGAAACATTAACTTCAGTTCTGTTTCTGTCTTTTAAAAAGGCATTCAAAACATAAAATTAATCATAACTTAGTGACTAGATGATAAAATAGGGTGCATCTTAATAATAGGCAGCTGTACAGCCTGCGCTTAGTGGTGGACTTTGTGTTGTGATTTGTAAACCGATAAATAGAATTTCTTTGCTGTTTACTATTTGTGCTTTTTAATTTGCATTCATCTGTGTATGCCCCAATATCTTGGAGGTTTTATGGCACCTGCAAGGGAAACAACAAGCAAACATTGTTAAACTGTTTCTAGAGAGCAGGTTTTTAATATGTGCTCCAAACTAATTTTTGCATCCAGAGGATTACTTACCATTTTCTTTCATATAGTGTAAAAGCAAAAATATTCTGTATTGACCTGTGGCTTGAGGTAGCATTTCTTATTATTTTTCTTAGTATTTTCAGAAAATGTTTTGCTTGCTATCTTGGGTGTTTTCACACACTAGGAATGAGGGTTCCAAGCTTTTAAATACATTTGGTAAAACTATTATCTCTTTTTCAGAGTTTTTATCACAGCCTATACTAATCCAGTCACTTGGATTAGGTGTTCTGATCCTCACTTAACTATTAGGCAAATTCATTTCTGTCAAACATCCAGCATTTTAAATGCTTCCCCCACCCCCTCCCGTTTCCATAGTCTCTATGCTGCAGTATGGAGCCTTAATGCCACTTAACTTAAATTCTGCAGTTGTTTTCTATTCCACTTTATCCTGGATTAGGATCTCATCCTCATCACCAATTTGTTGTGGCTTTACTTTTTACTCAATGCTGAGGGTACGGGGCGGGGGGGAAGCCACTGTGGGACAGCGAAGCATCAGATCACTTTGCTTAGTGTTAAGTGTATCTCAATGAAC
This sequence comes from Coracias cyanogaster, assembly GCA_033124195.1. Classification (NCBI taxonomy): domain Eukaryota; kingdom Metazoa; phylum Chordata; class Aves; order Coraciiformes; family Coraciidae; genus Coracias; species Coracias cyanogaster. The sequence goes on along the minus strand of JAVSBS010002388.1, from coordinate 154,364 downwards.
TAGGTGCATTCGGGATGTTCTGGTAAGATGATGATTGTACCCTTTTTGGAAGACGATGTGACTCGCAAACTGTTTAAAAGCCCATGACTGAATTTCTGCACAGAGCAGCACTATACAAACAGAAGAATGGATTAATAATAATCGGCTTTCCATTGTATGTGAGTTCTGTCTTAGATCACACTTGTGCATATACAATTATAGAATCATAGAATCATTTCGGTTGGAAAAGACCTTTAAGATCATCGAGTTCAGCCATAAAATATACTTTCTGATTTAAATATACTTTGCAATTACTGGAGGAGGAGCATGCAGAATGGATAAGTAGCTTTTTCATTACCAGCATAGCAGTCGATAGGCTTAGTAAAGCAGCTGGAGTAGAGGCTACACATTTTGTACACAAGCACCTATTCTTGACTTCTTCATGCCTTCTAAGAACATTAAGCCTCCCAAAGACAGAACTGCTCCAGGAACAAAGCTTTACCTAAGTGATATACCTCCCTTTTCCCTGACAGTGCTTTAGACTTTCAGTGAGTCCTTTTCCACCACCAGTGAGAAATTTGGTTCCACTGAACTGGTTTAGGTAGTAATTTAAATGCAGTTAAAACTGTTTTTCTCCCTTTGATCTTAAAATGTGTGCTATTGTATTGCAATTTTAACTTGTTCATTGTATCAGTAAATCTTCTGACTATGCAAATCCTTGAACTGCATTTTTCTTTTGTAGTTTACACGATGAGTGACAGGCTTTTGAACAACTTGGACAAACTTCTGCTTGAGTTTGGTAGGTCATTATATCTTACAGGTTTAAATTAGTAATTACTAATGCGGTACATACAGTGCAGTGCATTTCTGCTTTAAACAGTTATATTAACTTCAAATAAATTTATAATATTAATCTTTTGATGTTCGCCTACATAATGCTTTGTTAGCTTTGAGGTCATGGAGACGGGTACTAGCAGCTGTTTAATAATAAAATTGCTATTTAGATATTTTGTTAAAATCTTTGGTAGTCAGTGGTTGCACAATTAATGCTGCACAACATACATTTGTTTCACAGCTAAACGCATATATTTATATATATATATATGTGTGTGTGCATATATGTGAAAAAGTGTTTTTTTTCTTCTTAGTTTTCCAGCTAGAACAAACTTCTTATGCTAAGGAACATGTGAATCAACAGATAAATCGTGAGTAGTGACAAATTATCATTTTATTAGACATGGAACACACTGCTTTTGTTTCATCAGCCCTGGTACACGTTCTGCGTTGCAGGGGCGGAAGCAAGGCTAGTAATGAAAGCCGTCCCGTGTCCTGCTCTCACCCTGCCTCATCTTTTGCCATCAATACTTGCTCATTCTCCCCAGCAGACTTTGCTTTTGCTTGCGACTTTCAGCTAACACTGTTCAGCTGTCTCATGGACAGCCAGTTTCGTGCTGCGCCATTTCCTGCTCTGACTCTGTAGCTCCTCACAGTCACTGGCAGTTCTTTGATTCAGCTGTGCTTGCTCATTACATCTGCCACTTGCCTCCCTTTCTTTCTTCATGTTTTTTGTTCTTTCCAGATTTGGACCTCTGCCTTGCTGCTGCTTCTCTCTGTTTTCTTAAAATACTGAAGGTTCTCTCAGTTGCTACTACCTACTCAAGCCTGGTTCTTCTTTTTTTTTGCAATCAAGCAGCTGGTAATTTTATTTGAAATTCAAAACAGTAAACCCAATGAGAAAGTCTTGCTCCACATCAAATTCTTTTCCTCTAGGGCTTACCCACAGGATAATAATATGGGCTTAGGTCTGGACTGATTTTTTTTTTACCATGCTACTATGTGGAATCACTCACTCACAAGAATGGTTGTGGTAGAGAAACAATTCTTTAGACAATTGTAGGACATCTGTGCTCATCACTGGTACTTTGCAGATCGATATTGAAGCTCATAACCTTCAGAAAAAAGAACAAGAGAGAATTCTGGTCTAATTGGTGTTCCTCTTGACGGCAACATTTCTAATAATGTTGACTGATATATCCAAGCAGGTACTTACTCATTAAGAAGATTGTCAATATGAAATTGAAGCATCTTAAACGTGAAAACATCTGTAACACTAAATCTGGTACACCTAGAATTCTGTTTTAACTCTTCAGTCACATCATTGAACCTTAGAGCAGAGATTTTCCTTAACATTTATGCAAGCTTTACGGTAAATGAGCGTGCTTCCAGGGAAAATCCGAAGGCTGTGTAGTAACATGGCGTGTTCAGTTCAGAGATACCTAAATACCTGTGAACTCACAACCCCCACTCAGACTTTTAAAAGTTTGGGTTAAATCCTTCAAAAACTTACCCAGAAATAGTTCCACTGATTTAATTTTGTCTCTGTGTGAGTATTACTTGGCAGAGGAACAGTTGTAGCATTCAGATTAGGACTTACTGTGTGAGATTCATCAGGCTTTTTGGCTAGAGTCTCTTTATAACCAGTGGTGGGAAACAGGCACTTTTAGGGTGTGATTTGTCTTGTCTCTAAGAAAGAGTTTAAAGTAGGTTAGGCAAAGTAAGCTTTAAAAATGTGCGCTTGTCTCCACTGAGCGTAGCTGTAGCCACGGGTCTCTAGTTCTGAAGTAGGTGCCTGCGTTGGCCAGCTGGGTGAGGTGGATCTCATCCACGAGGTCCTTGCGAAAGCGAAGGGTGAGTAGAACGACGCACACTTGTCACAGAAGCGCTCATCTGTAGAAAATACTAAATGAAATGTTCAGTGTAGGGCTTTGCTTATGTAATAGATATCTTGTCAATACAGCTATGTTATTTCTTGGTACATCTCAAAATATCATCAGGAGGATACTTCCAAATACACCTGCTTTTTTTTACAGAAATGAAGCATATGTCAGTTGTCCAATAGTTATGCTTCATGCTAAGTAAGCGCAAGTTACCTGCTTAAGAGAATGAAAATATTAAGAGTTGAAGATATCCAGAATAACGCAAGATACTAAAATACATTGAGAATCTTTTTGTTTTCACTGACTGACGTCTGAGAAGTGTTTTTTTTCTGTTAAAAATGCAGCTGGTGTTGAAAGTGAATACATAGCAAGTTCTGCAAAACCAGACCCAAACTTCAGGATGACCTGAAGTTCTAGATCAGTAATTCAAACAATTCAAGACACATCTTGCACAACAAAGATTCCCTTTCCAGTTAAGTAGGTGGGAAAGGCAGGATCTGTGACTGACTTCTGTTTAGGACCATCGGCTTTGGCATATACCACATCAGGGCAGCTGTGATGATGAGAGATTATTTGGCACTAATATATCTGAAACCTTGTATGAAAAAATAAAAAATAAACAGCACAGAGAAAGAAATATGCACCTAATTGTGCTCATTGCATTGCAATGTGATCATGCATGATAGCTCTCACAGCTTTTACTTGTGAAAGAGGGTGCTGGTCATGTTCAACAACATGGATTCTCTACTAACCACCCATTCAGAAAATGTTATCAGCTGTCTGCTGGTAGAAAAGACAGAATTAAGAATTCGCCTTAAGAATCTTCACAGATATCATAGCGATGAAGGATTTGTTGTTATAATGCAGTTTTTCCTTAATTAACCTCTGTCTCCTATATGAATAGATCACACATTACACATTCCTGCCTTGAGTAAATTCCCTTTTAATGTTACTTTCTGTTTCTAGTAACAATTTGCTTATATGCCTTTGGTGATGGTTTTTTTCTTTCTTTCTTTCTTATAGTCAGCTCTCCCACTCAAAACATTTTTGTTTCTGGACTTCCGTAAAAGAAACCAAATGTTTGAAAGAGACCTTTATCTCGAGCAACTTTTGTACTCCAGCCAGTCTCCCCAGTTGCAAACATCACCGAGGGCAAAGTGGCTTTCACTCCGTTTCCAGTAACCAGTGTGGACTGCACAAAAAAAAGAAGAGTCAGCTCTAACTGTTAAGAGCTTTGCTCTGTACAACTCACAGTTACCTCAGTTTTATGTAGACTAAGATGCAGAAACAGCACAAATAATTCTTTTCTTCAAAAATTAATCTCACAATATTAGATGATAAATAAGGTACTCACCATACAACTGAACCTCCTGAAGTTTTTGCCTCACTTTGTAGTTGCTTTACTTAATTGCCGGCTCTCCACTCTTCTGCCACTGTTCAGATTCAGTATTTTGGAGGAAATTTGTAATCATTCTGAATGTAGACTTTTTATTTCGCAGTTATATTGAAAATACCTATACTTACTTTAAGATTTATTTTTCATTTCAGTGTATACTGCAAAAATCACAGAAAAAAAGAAGGAAATTGCTAGGTTGGAGGAAAACATAAATAATAGCAATGATGCAATTGCTGATCTGCACAAGCAAAATGAGAGTAGCAAGAAGACCTGTAATGTGTAAGTATAATATAGCCTGAACTTTGAGTTATGGATGGCATTAAAAAGTCAGGGAGGAAGTAGTATAAAAATCTGTATGTGTGTGTTCTGGCGGGAGTGATGTTAACCAAAACTTTATATACTATTTTTTTTCAAGCTGCATCAGGTACAAAAGTGGTAGTATTACCCATCCCCTGAACAAGTACATTGTAGAGAGGCAGACTACATTTAAGTTTATTTTATTTTTTTTATTTGAATCAACAGTTTTCAGAGGTCACAGGTACTGTCTTCGCAGCATACTAATGTATTCAAGTAGTAGGATAATAGAAACATGATTTTTCTATATTTGTGTGCATCCGAGTTCTGTCAAATTTGAACATTATGAAGAATAGTGCTCGAAAAAAGGGTGGTTTTTTAACCAAAAAGCCTCAATAACTGTCAGTGACAATAAGGCTCCATTATGTTCTTTGTTTAATTCTGCATTTGACTTCCTGGAACTGAAGCATCTTTCTATTCTTTGTTCACAACTTGTTTCACATTACTTTTTGCTCTATACATACTCTCTCCTAAGATATGTCATAAATCCCTATACATACAAGTATGTGTGTACTTCTACCATCAGATTTTGGTGTAATTTTTAAGCAGACTGCAAATTTGTTCTCTACACACTGTTCTGATGAAGGCAACGGGCTTCAGTTCACAGTTTTCTTTATCAATTTTTTTTCTATCAGTTTATCAGTGCAGGTTTCAAATGCACATCACTTTTGGGTCTTAAAAGTTTCTCAAGCAAGAATTTGGCTGCAAGGAGGTTTTTCTTACAGACATGAAATGTCTGATTTTTAAAAATGAAAATTTCCGGTGTTTACAAGGGTAGCTAAAAAGGCAAATGTGTATTTGACAATAGAGGGAGTTTGGCCCAGATGATAGAATCCTGCCTTTTCATTGCAGCGTTCATCTCTCCACAATCTGTCTGGTTCCTTGGCAGATGAAGTGATGATTTGTTAGAAATTTCTATCCATTTTATTTTCTTGCAGTTCTATACCGAAAGATAAGTACTTGCATAAAAATGTGTATGACATATACTTGAAATTTTATTTCAGGATGTGAATGGAGAATGTGGGTGTTTCTAGGAATAGATTGAGAAGTAAAGATAGCATCAGGGGCCTTTCTAGGTTTATTTTGAACTATCTGAGAGCAGAAGAAAGAATGGAATCACTAGTGAATGAAGTGGGTACAGTGGCTGGCTGTTTGAATCCGTTGCTGTACCATATTGATTTGTAGCTTTATCATAAAAAAAGTTAGGAAAATATTTCACCTTGACAGGAAAATGCCAATTTTCCTTTACATTAAATTCTTGCCTCCAAAGCAGGATAACATGAACACTTTTTAAAGTTTCTGAAACCATTCATGCTACTCTTGTGAATACCTTTTGAAGTTGCAAATGTGTTTGCAAATCACAAGCTGTTAAGTGGTGCAAATAAAGAAATAAAAAATTAAGGGTAGAGCTAAGGATCTGATCTAAATTTTAATTGTTGAATTCAATGAGGTTTGGCTCAAGTCCTACAAAGAATAATTAATGGCATTAGTGTAAAGAGACTGAAAATGAGAAGTGACTCATTAATGAATACATGTATTCATAGAAGGACAATGCTTGCAGAAGAGTAGAGACTTTGTGTCTTAAATTATTGGAAATGTCATTTAACGACATACTGAACACTGCAATAAACAAGCCCTAGCTGTAAGATCAGACAATTAGAGCACTTATATGGTAGAATCATCTTAAACTTCTAAGATTCATTCTAGTTGATACTCCATATATAGTGGACGTGATTCTAATGTTGATTTTGTAAATTAAAATATTGTTTTGGAGTCACACTCACCCTCGTGGTTGACTAATTGCCAGCAATGCTCAAGAGAGCTCTCAGAGAATCAACTTTCCATCTGGATTACTAGATGTCGTAAGTACACCGAAGCGTGTTTGAAGTCTTTGAACAAAGTTTGGGATTCTTATATTCCACAGCTCCACAGAAAATATGATATATGAGACAGCTGTTTTGGGATACTACTGTTTTTTCTAAAGAAATCTACATTGGTCTATGTAAAAAAAACCTGAAGGCTCAAAAGGACCAGAATTAAATATATATTTTTAGACAAGTGATGACGTTTTTCTAATATTTAGTTTCTTGAATTATTCAAACTAGAAATATTGATCCCAGAACAGTAAGAAGTGGTGCAATACTGCTGATGGAACTATTAGAATTTTATTGTTTCCCTTATATTTTTAAAATTTAGGTTCAAGCGTGGTGAGATTTAATGGAAATAAAAGAAGCCAGATGAACTCAAAATACTGCTAATTTGGAAAATAAGTTGTTGTTTTGTCCCACTAGCTAAACTATAGGATATTTTTACTGCTTTCAGATTAGTGTGGATAAGGATTTTTTTAATGCCCTAGCTGATGGGAGGAACGACAAATAAATGTGATAGCTACCAAGAACCTCTGTGAAACAGTAGATGAGCTACAGGAATCCCGTATCTCTTGCGATGTTTACAAAACAATCTTCTTATACTACGGGTTTTTTGCATGTCTGCGGAATAGATATGAACACAACATGTCATGCACAACATGGTTTGTACTTTGATGAAGAAAAGCTCTATGACTTTTTCACTGCGTGCTTTATTTTTCCTCCAAAGCAAGACATGGAGTTTTTGAGTAGAACATCACAATGTTTGTGTGCCAGTACATTTTTATATAAGTATGTCGGTTTCTACTTTTTAAAACATCTGACCCTTGAAAAATCCGCCTCTCTGCTGAATTTGCAGTAGACACGGTGAAGCAGCATTTTGTGTTTCCATTTTTAATCACCAGGGGTGTCAAACAATTTGTGCCAATAGTGCCAAATTTCCTGAATGGATGCTGCAAGTTCTTATTCAGCTTTTTTGTTGACAAACTTTACCACTGTTACAAATGTTGATTACATGTTGTGTTGTCTCACCACCTGGAGTACATTTTTTTCTCGTTCAAGGTTATTGGACTTCAGTTCAGCAAATTAATTGTCAGGTCCTTGTTCTTTATTTATTTCCTTGATGGAAATTTCATTGTTAGCTGTTACTAAAGCCTCTGTTTTATTCCATCTTTGGAGTGATTGTCCAAGTGCACATTGTGTGATTGCACGCTACAAACCTTCCAGTTCTGAACCACGGGGGATACTCACATCCAAGAATGCCCTTTACTCACCCTACTCACACAGTGCATCGTGAGCCGTGCATCCTCACTTCCTCTCACCTGTCCAGTTATGAACGATTTGCTTTGTTCAGTTGCAACCTTGCTCTGTGTTGCCATTTCTCCCCTCCTCCTCAGTGATGTGACTATCTCTGCTGTTCCAGATTCACTTAGTCTCTTCAGTCCGTATGGATTATTCCTTCACAAATTTCTTCAGTGTCATGCATTGATAGTAGCTATGTATATGCTCCTAAAATTGGAATTTGTGTGTACATCTCCTAGGACACATAGTTCCACTCTTACAGACTCGATTGCAGGTGTTTGTGTTGCCTTAGGGTAGCTTGTCTTCTGGTCAGAAGCTGGATTTATAGATCACTTTAAGCCCTGACTAGACAGAGGGTGTGCTAATTTTTTTTACAGAAGGGTCCCTTGGAGGAGCATGTGAATTTTTTCATCTGAAGCAGGAATTTCCTTCTCTAACCCAGTCTATTCAGATGATGTAGCCATCACCTGAATCTCAGCTCCCAGCACCTCAGAAGTTGCCTGTTGACAGCCTGTCGTTACAGAGGTTTTCCTTGCTGAATGAGCAGAGTGTGTATCACCTGTTTAGCTCAGTAGACTTTGGTCATTTTCCTGTTCTTTCCCTCACCTCACACCACTTTGGTGTCTGTTAAGTCTTAGTAAGGTGTTACTCTGGACCAGAGGTTTCTGAATTTATTTCTTACCGTTTTTAACTGGGCGATATCCTGGCCGTTTGCTCAGCTACGGCTCTCTGTGAAATGTCCTTCCTGACAGCCCTTACCTCAGCTGGGAGGGCAGGAGACATCCAGGCCTGGGTGGCTCATGCTCCTTACACCATCTTTTTTAAGGCAAGATGCTTTCTTTTTAAAGACCCATTATAAGCCTCTCCTAAAGACAGAATTTCACATAAGTCAGGTAGTTTATCTGCTTGTTTTTTCTGAGTTCCCACATCCAAGCAAGAGGCATCTTTAGTGCCTGGATCTTGAGAAAATACTATTAGCTTATTCATCCTTAAGTCCTTCATGTATTCCCTGAGGTTGCTGTGCTTTCAGTACAACCCACAGCATCCTGCTGTAAGAAAATGACTTTGGTGGGCTGCGTTACAGCTTTTACATTATAGAGGGCTTCTGAAAGGAGAAGGAGAACAAAGCAATAGAATAATTGTTTTTTCAGGGCCGTAGGGGAGCCACATGAGAGGAGATCCCGGCTATCTATTGCAGAATGTAGACCCTTCCGTTTGTTCTGGAGGAATCTGGTTATGAGCTGGGTATGAGCCACTCAGCACCTCTTGTTTGGAGACAGGTTTCTGGAATGGATGCATTTAACAGTGTAGCTGTTCTATATAGCTAGATACCAACTGCATGGAATATGAAAATATACGTGGGTGATGACTTGGAGGTGGAAAAGAATATACCTTGACAGCAGCTGAAGTTCAGTTCTCATCTGCCATTAATTTATCATTAACTATTAGCTGGTGTGTTTTCCTGTAGGACAGAATTTGAGTTCAAATCTAGTCAGTAAGAGGTGGTATGTGGACCTGTGACTCCAAACTGCCAGGTCAGTGCTCCCCGTGTCTGGGCTATTGTACTGGAAGACAACATCTCTTTCTGGATGTTTTCTTAGCGGGACTTGCTTAGCAAATGGAGGAAGTTCTGAGTCTGTGACTGCTGCTTGTATTTAGGTATGAGCTGGGTGCTGGTGCTACCGAGGAGAACGAAGCTGTGTGCCTCTCCAACAAAAGGATCGTACATATCTAAAGGATTTACAGATGGCATTGCTCTGAGTACCTAATATGGGGATTTAGATGCTTAATTGCTTAGTTAGGCTCTGAAAATTTGTGAAGCTCACTCTATTTATTCTTTGTAATCTTTCTTAATCCTATATATATATATATATATATATATCTCCTTGAATTCACAGCTTTAAAATCTTAAGAAAGTAAATATATGCATGTAAAAGCTTTCTGTACAAACTCATTTCTATTTGACTTTCAAAGCATTAAGTAAAATATTTGTTCTAGTAATCTAGCTGAAGTAACTTGATGCTTTCATTTCCAAACAGCTATTTTTTGGCAGGAAAGACCAATTACAAGCTTGTTTTTTTTTTTTACTTTCTCCACAGCTGGAAGCCCACCTATGTCATTCTTAGCCAGCATGAAGAGTATTTGAAAAATGAACTTGAAGCTTTACAAGAAGCTACAGAAAAAGAGAGGTATCTGTGATGATGTGAGATGAGGTTTCTAGCAGTAGTACTCACTTGTCGAAACTGATCAGCACAGACAGTGCAGTCCGTGTCAAACCGTTGTAAACTTCTCAGGATAATGTAAGTGACAGAGTAATTAGAAGAATTTTCGGTTTGCATTATTATGAGGTGATATGTTAGTTTGTAGCTACTCATGGAATAGGATAAAATACGGCTTCTTCAAATTCAATTGCTTCCCAACTGCCAATTATAATTTTTCAGAATGTTGTTGAATTGCCAACGATTTCAAGAGAAGCCCAGAAAATAAAGGCAATGAATGTTTTGGCTTTGGCGGATATATGAAACATCAGAGCATATTTACCAGAGCATACATAAGTTTTATCTATGAATGATTTGTTTTGCCAGTATTATGACGCATCTTCATGTGTGCTGTGATTTCACTTGTTTCAGATATTCAAGTCTGGGAAGACTTTTTTGAAAACACGCAGGTTCTGTGTTTTGTTTGGGGTTTATTGTTGTTTTTTTTTTCAGAAGCATAATTTCATTGAACCTAAGCCTTTTATTTCATATATGGCCTAAGTAAGATAACAATTAGAAACATTCAGATAATTTTATGCTTTTCTTCATTTGTGAATATGAATTGCGTATTTTTGTCTGCTGCTGTAAATTCTTCAAAATAACCACCAAAGATGCAAATTCAATATTAGATCCTGAAAAATAGGGTGAGCAGCTCAGGAAAGCCTGGTCTAAAACTACTTTAAGACCAGTTGTGGGTAAGTTTCTAGTCAGTATTAATTGCAAATTCAGTTCTGTTCATTAAGTGGCATTTCAGGAGTTTCATCTACATTCATTAAATTCTGCATTTCAAATAAATTATTAGTTGTGCAGCGTAGCTGCCCACATTCAATGGAATAAAGAACAATCCCTGAAGATTTTCACTGAAATGCTCAAGATGCAGAATGCGTTAACTCTCTGAAGTTCTATTCAGCACTCAGGTAAAACTGATCTACGTTTTCCAGAGATTGCTCACATGATCTGCTTGTGAAGAGGTTCTCAGGTTGGTCAGCTTCTTAGGCTGGTCATCCCTATGGTGAAAAACCATGGCAGACCCATCTTGAGATCTAAATACCAATTCAAAGGTGGAACTTGAGGTTGTTTAAAATGTTGGCTTTGATTCTTTTCTACATGTTCTTTTTGCCAGTTGTCCAAGATAGCAGAAATAGCATGCCTCATAACCTTTAATTAACTCAGTTAGTAGCTTATTTGTCTTCTTCCTGTTCAGGGCTCTATATTTGGTGAAAAATAAGTCTAAATTGGCTTTCTATGAGTATATGATTAAGCCATTTTGGCTTTCACTAATTTGAGCTGACAAGCCAAAGAAGCATTACTTTTAAATTGCTTCTGTAGATAACTAGTTTCAATTCCAATATGAAAGTGTTTGATCTGTTTTCCTGAGCTTAATTATAAGACATCATGACTATAAATCATAAAATAAGTTTAATTCATGTATTTTACAAAAGTGATCTCTCAAATACAGTCCTTCTGTAGCGAAGCATGGGATGATAGATTCAAATCAGCAAGATGTGCATTCAGCAAATACGAAATATTTAAATTAGCAAGAAAAAGAAATACATTTAGAACTTCATGGGCTGAATGTGCTTTTTAGCCTGGCATCTGGGGACACTGAGGACATACTGCTTCAGACGATAAGATGTTTTAAAAAGACAGGCAGATCAGTTTGCATTTAATTAGGGGCTTATTATGGAGGTTTAAAAAATGGTCCATGTTTTTTTGTTGTTATGGTTTCAAGAACATACAAGAACACTTATATGGACTAGAAGTTCATCCTGAAAATAAGTGATATGAAGAAGAAAGAGGAATAAATAACTCTCCACATCATGTTCAGGGGTATCGTGGGGCTGTCCTTTTCCATTGTCATGAGATTAAAACTTTTTCTAATCAATTTTATGCGATTAGGGCTGAATTCGAAATAACCTGTGTTTAACTGCATGAACTGGAGGATATGAATTACAAAAACAGTGCCGATTTCTCCAGACTATTCTACTCTACTCTACTCTACTCTACTCTACTCTACTCTACATGGCCATAAATATTAATCTGTGGAAAATGCATTTTGGGAAAAGAAGCTTGAAATGTACCTGCTACAACAAATTATTTTACTTATTTATATTTAAAAAATTTATTTCTTATGCATTCTTAATTGCAGATAAGCAAATTTCTTTGGTGCTTTGTTTGTGGTATCTATTGAATCAAATAGAACTGAACACTTTCCATCCTTCATATCTGGGAAATTTTGTACAGTATATACAACTATTCAGAAAATCAAGAAACTTACGTTCCTGAGACCACTCGTGTAGAAAAACAAGTAGATTGATGTAGTTTTCTACGTGAAGTTTGGAAAGAATTCAGTTCCTAGGTTTCACAGTGTTGGTCTACAACTTCTTTCCCCTAAACAAGAGTATTGAACTTCAGCCAGTTTCACAGGAACTAGTGCCTGGAGTGTAGTTTTACTTGAAAATTAAGATCTTACCTTTTTTTTTTTTCTGTGACTTTTCCTTTTGCAAGAGCAGAAGCTTCTGCTGTTGAATTTGGACACAGATTTTTCTCACTTCCATTGCCTGGGCTAGGCAGCGGGCAGCCAGGAGTGTCTGCCTTTGAGTTATGATGCATTTAAATGATTAACTGCAATTCTAGATACAACATATTCTTTAGAGAGGAATGCTGTATGCTTGGCAAGGGGTGAGAGTTGTTCCTTATGTAGGCTTTATTCATGGTGCAGGTAAAAAAGGCAGGGTCTCTGCCTTTAGTTCCTATTTTGCACCATAATTTGTTTCATAAAGGAATTGCTGGCTTATCAACAGGTAACTAATGACTTCATATTTTTAAATTTGCCTCTTTCCTTAGAAGATGATATTTCCTTAATCTTCTGAGATTTTATATTGGCATATTCTAATATTGAGCAACTTAGTGTAATATTTCTTTCTCAGTTAAAGAATGCCTGTAGCTCTAGTATCTCTTTATAAACACATACCATCTGCATAAACACACCATCAAACTATTGTTATGTATTTCACATATGCCTAAATTTATCTTTTTTTTCAGGAATAAACAGCATAGAATAGCAACATTTTTAAAAAAGGCGTCTTTTAATTTCATTTGAAGCAGTTATGAAGGTTTTGCTTTCAAATGCAGAGAGAAAAAGATTTGCTGGGCACTGTTTGCCATTGTTCATCATTTTAAAAGCTATTAACTCTTTGTCTGTGTGGGAAATGCAGACTTCCTGCAGGTCTATGCTTAGATTACCTGCATGTGACATTAAGAACTAGAACCAGTTGCTTGATTGCACTGTTAATTATTCAGCTTTCCCAAAAGACACTGCTTTTGTACTGGAAATCACCTGTAATAAAAATTAAGCCTACCAGGATTATTGGTGTAATAAGACTCACTCCAATGAGACAGTTGAACATTTGATCTGTCATTAGCAATCTGTCTTGTAAATTCCTTGCTTGAGTGAGAAACTCTAAAAAAAAAAAAAAGTAATTTCTAATGTAGTCACTGTCTTTAAGACAAGAGGATGGCTGTTCGGTACGATGGCACTTTTCTTTCCCTTCTTTCCAAATATAATATTAATCAATTTTCAGCTTTATGTGATGAGTTACACCCTACTGCTTGTTGTGACATTTGTTTCTTTTTATAGTTCAATGAAGTTTTCAAGCTGTCGTGAACATTAATTGATGCCACCTACTTTAATAATGTAATGAGCGGTGTACTCGCGTGATGCCAGTGAAATCATATTAGTGTAGCATTAACTTAGAGGGCAGCCCTACAAGAAGCTGAGCATCCTGGCTCTTTGCCAGTTAAACATTTTAAGTGTTTGCTTAACTTTGAGCATGAATAGTCCTTTTGTTTTAGTGTGACTAATGTGTGTGTTTAAGGGTTCTCTTGAGTCAAACAGATTACTCAGCGTCTCCTTGGAGGCAGCTCTTAGGCTAGTGATGCATCAGGCTGCTCTAAATACAGGATGCTAAGGACAAGTTTTCTTCTACCGTAAGTTTGATAAAGCTCCACCAAAACCAGTGGAGTTGTGCCAATACACACGAAGAGAGAATTTGGCCTTCGGTGAGTTTCATGATAATTACACAAGGGAAAAACATTTATCACCTGCCAGGCTGCCTTTGAACGTGGTATGGTCTACATTCCTTTTAGACAATGAAGTCTGACTGTTTTTAATGACTGTATTCTTAGTTACATGCAGCATAGTCTTTCTTGAAAATATCTGGAAGATAAAAAATAAGGCCAAATAGTTATATATTAAATATAGTCTGACATTTCCCCACAAGAGCAGCAAGTTTAATTGAGCCAATTCTATAAATTAATACTTCTTTTCCCTATAAACAATGGCTTAATGTGAAAAACATTTAATTATGTGTATTTTAATAGGAAAATGTATCAGGATTACATAACTCAGTATAAAGAGATTTTGAAGCAACACCGTGAAAAATATGCGGAAACTGCTCTTGCACGGAAGTATTATGAAAAAAAGAGCGAGCTTGAAGAAATCCGAACCAGAACCTTGAAACATTCTGAAAAATATAAATTGAAAGAAGGTGCTTGCCTGGATACTCTGGGTACTGCTATTACCAATGCTTTTACAGTAGAGCCTCTTGGTAGTGCACAGTACATTAAAAGTGCTGTACAGAAATCCTCTAATTTTCCACGATTTCTCTTAAGGTAGTAAAAAGCTCTTCTTGTTACACCATTTTTTAGGAAACAATCTGTAACAAACTGAGACTTTGAACAAGAATTTAGAGTATACATAGTAATATTCCTTCTTCCAACCCATTATGGAGAGAGGCTTGTTATTAGGCTTCTGGGTGTGAAAAAGTCCCAAAATTACTTTAGAACTAGCCTCTCAAAATTTCTCATTGATTTTTCAGTGTTTTTTCCAAATGACATTACTCTCTGTTATACTGCTATTTATGTTGTGCACACTAAGTAAAGATAAGTGCTGCTGATTTTTCAATTTATTTTGCATTTTTAATGAAAATTGCATTTGTGAATTAATGATCTGAAATTAAATTGTGTTTTTGCAGATCCTGTTCCTTTTAAATCCCTAAATGATTGGGCTTTAAAGATGTATCCTTAATTTGTAGTGTTTACAAAGGTGACAGGGAAGAAAGTTTATATTTACGTTTATATTAATCTTTCACAACTTTCTATCAAAAAGTATAGTAATTGTTTATATACTTATATTTAGAAGGACAGCAGTAGCATTTCTTTAAGAAAACTGGAGGTCAAGTGATACTCCGGTTTAAATTTATGGGAGCATTTTGAGTAAAGACATTAAAGTTTCAGTGAAGGACATACCCATCAAAATGCTTCGTTAAGGAGGAGAATCCTAATTGAAGTTAGGTTTGAAGATTTGTCTAGGAAGTGTAGATTTGTGAGAGCTTTCTGCACCTCTCGCATTTGCTCTTATGGCACAGAGGGGTCAGGAATCTGATTTTATCCCTTGCTTGAAAAAAGCAACATTGCAGTTTATATTCCGTAACATGAAAGTGCGTCTTCGAAGCAAAAAACCCAGGAAATGTTAAAGCTTGCTGCAGTTGCTACACAAGAATCCATTGGACTAGAAAAAGAAGCAGATGAATTAGAAATGAAAATTAAGTATTTAAAAAAGGTAACTGTATTTTACTTTTATTTTAGATCAAGGTAGCTACAATACCATCATTACATTTTCTGAAACATAAAAAAGTAGTGTATTTTCAAGCACGCAGACCAACAGGATGATTCCAGGATTAGTAAATGTGTTTCTATAGCATTGTATGTATTTTCCTAGAGAAGAGAGGTCTGAATGTGAAGGCTCTTAAAACTTACTTTCTGTTGACCTCAGGTTACACCATAGTTTCTGTCAAGGCACCGTGTCAGAGTGACTTTCGTGCTAGCTCAAGAGGGTCAGAGAATACACTTCAAAATAGAGCAGAGCCGTTCCTCAGTGAGCCCCGGGGCTTGAGTATACAGCTTTCGCAGCTCCTACTGCTTTTAAATGTTTTGTTAAAATGAATGTGCATAACTAAATATGCTTTACAACAAGAATAATGTAAATTTTTATTTATTTTTTTTCCCCAAAAATAAATGTATGGGTAAATAACACTCAGAGGTAACACTGGCTGATTTGAGACAGGGGATCAGTACAGTTCCACTGACTAGAAGAAGAACTGATTCCAATGGTATGGCCTTCAAAAAAAGGACTTTGTCAGGACAGCTTTTTGCCCTACTCCTCTGCTAGGAGGTAAAAGGTCTCTCCTGAGCCTGAGTAGCCCAGTAGGCCAATCTTGTGAAGAGTTTGCTAAGTTTTTATAGTATAGCATTTGGACACTTTTACCTCTCTGGACCAGATGATCAGGGACACCATTTACTGCTGTGTCAACTGTGTCTGCTGCAGCCACTCTTGTGCTGAGAGAAGCGTAACGTGCACAGGTGGTGCATAATATTAATATTTGCATATTTTATAGAAACTATTTTATTGTATTTATCTATATTTTCTATTTGTATTTTGCGATACTGTTTGACACTCATACTTGGAGACTAAAGTTCTCAATGTGCTGTATAAACATATGGTAAGAAGGGATGTGGTGAATTTATTTATAACTATGAAGGAGACCGTGTAAGGAGCTCCCTGTTCTGAATAGATATGTAGAGTCTGTGCTCAAAAACCTCTGTGTTTATTCCAGTTGTTACAGCTGGTCTGACAAAAAGGGTTGCCTCTTGTTAACCTTGTTCTGCTTGTTTCTTCAGACCGTCTTGGCTACAAAAACATTATTACTATGCACTGATTCATCCAGTTTAGAAAACATTTCACAGAATCATGGAATGGTTTAGGTTGGAAGGCACCTTAAAGATCACCTAGCTCCACCTGCCCTGCCATGCCAGGGACACCTCCCACTACTCCAGGTTGCTCAAGGCCCCGTCCAACCTAGTCTTGAACACTACCAGTGCTGGGGCATCTATAACCTCCCTGGGCAACTGGTTCCAGTGTCTCACTACCCTCATGGTGAAAAGCTTCATCTAATTTCTGTTCTAAATCTACCCTTTTCCAGTTTGAAGCCGTTACCCCTCGTCCCATCACTACAAGCCCTT
The DNA here is from genome assembly GCA_033124195.1 of Coracias cyanogaster. Taxonomy (NCBI): domain Eukaryota; kingdom Metazoa; phylum Chordata; class Aves; order Coraciiformes; family Coraciidae; genus Coracias; species Coracias cyanogaster. Next base: position 137,410 of record JAVSBS010002388.1, on the reverse strand, counting down.
GTAAAATGTCCCTCCCCGGCTTTCTTGTAGGCTTTCTTGTATTATTTGCTATACTTTTTATTAAAAAAAAATTTTTTTTTTGTTTGTTCTTTATCTTCTAAGAGATTTGAAGAGACTGCAGAAGATCAAAATAATTCTGAAGTGATTGAAGGAAAAAATCAGAAAAGTCTAGAGAAGCCGAAGGAATTTAAAGAAAGGTACACTTAAAAATTATTTATTTTCCTGGCTTTCATCCAGAGTGCTATCTCAGCCTTTACACAAAGACTGCCACAAAACACAGATTGTTGCTAAATAATGACTAGCAAGCTTCTCTGGCCTTGGTCATGTGATTTAATGACCTAATTTTGGAAGTTTTCTATTTCTCGGGGTTATGACGGTAGCAGATGTTGATTCTTGGAAGCTAAATCTGGAAACATACTATTCAAAAGTATTTTGTAGAGACCTTTGCTCCTCACAGCTACTGCTGGTAGGTCTATGTGGGCAGTTTCTGAGTTTTGAACACAACTACAGTGAATGTGCAGTCAAAGATAAAATACATAAACTCCACTAAACTCATATTTGGGGAAAAAGTGTCAGGGTTCCTCATGTCATTTGCCTTCAGCTCTGAACTACTTAAGAAATTTAACTCTTAATTTTGTTCTTAAAAACAAGCATGAGTGAAAGTTTTGTCAACAGGATTAATGGCTTAGTAAATTAGTCAGTGGTCATTTATAACTGGCATTCACTTTAATCTGAGCTTGATTACAATGACTGAATATCTTGCACGTCTCTGGAGTCCTTGTGAATGTAGAAACATCCATCATCCTTAGAGCTCATGCTTTTGGACCAAAATCCATTTTAAACTGAAAATATCTCCAAAAGACTTTGTCCAGGCGGTTTTACAGCTTTTTAGGCCTTTAAATAGGGATTTAGTGGACTATGTAGAAATGTGCAATTTTAGTAACCCCTAAGATCCTTTCCACAGGAATCCTTTCCATTTTAAGTCTTTTAATACTTTCTATGAATTATTTTGATGATTTTTTTTTTGTAGTTTAAAGCCTTTATAGCTGTGCTGCCTTCTTCAGGTGCTTGTACCTTTGCCTGAAGTTATGTCTTGACTTCATAAGGGTAGATCTTTTTGGTGCTCTTACTGAAGCACTAATTCCAAGGCTTGCATCATGATGTTAAGGTGGTGTAAAAATTTTACGCTATCCTAACTCACATTGCCTTTTAACCTCCAGGTATGCATTTGCATGCTATAGAATATGGTATCAAATGATAACCTGATTATTGATTAATATGTTTTCCCTAGAGTAAATTTTAAAGCTTATTTGTGTCGAAGATATCCACAACATAATGACTTGTAGAAAATGGCATTAAAAATGTTTTTTAAAATCCCTGTTTAGCATTAGTGTCTTAAAAAGAGCCTTCACTAGAAAGCATGGAAGTGTCCGATTAAGTAACTACTGATGTTAAAAATAGGTGTATTATGAATCTGTGAGTATAAACACTGCGAAAAAACCACAAATATAAAATGTGCTAAGATAGTGAGTCATATGAATTAAAACCTTTGCGGACTCAAGGCAATGTACAAAAATGCAAGAGCAGAATATGGGTTCCAGAGGCAGTAGTCTCTTGTGAGCCCTTCTGCAGTCACTTCAAGGTTACCACTGAGCAAGGAGGGCTTGCTGAAGAAAAAGGAGATATCTTCATCTTCTGCCACAAAAGAAGAAGCAGAAAGAAAGAGTTGTATTGTAAATCTCCATGAACTGGTGCAGACCAGCGTGAAGAGAACCCAGCAGCATCGAGGGAAAGAACTTAGCGGAGCAATGAAGGCACTGTGCAGAAAAATGTACAATTTAATACCCATGAAACGCTTTGGAGGGCTACGAGACAAGAAACCAAGTTGCAAGTTAATGAACAGCTGCTGATAGAGGTGTTCTTTGGGCAGGATGATGGCAGTGGAAACTGCTGTTTTGAAGGGCTTGGAACATTTTGGTCTGAATTACGGCTGGCCAGCTAGTCCTTGGTTAGGTTGATGGCAAAACACAGATTCCTTTTCTCATAGCATCTCTTTGCTCTGATTAGTGGGCTTCTGCTGTTCACCAGTTACACAGACAAGTATCATAGTTAAAATCTCCAAATCAAGAGTTCTTGTCAATCACCAAATAGGATTCAACTCTTTTGAAGCCCTCGTTAGCTAGAGATTATATTTATTACACAGAAAGGCTGACATCTTGAGCTGTGCTTTGGCATAGATCACATTCATTTTCTCTGCTTTTCTAAAATGTTTGAGAGAGTTTAATTCCGTCATTCTGTAATTCTGTTGGGTGTTTTTTTAATCCAGTTTGATTATGTATTAATCCCACCTAAAATATTTTACAATCCAAGTGAGAAATTTTTGCTAGAACTTCTTGTGAAGGATATTCCATGGTGGATTATTGCAGTTTTTCCAGTATCTTTGCATTACAAATGAAGAGCTTTTTGCTGATCGAAGAAAAAACTTCGTAATACAATTATAGGAAAAATACTTATCAAGCTGTTTCTGGACTTCTAAATGAAAACATATATGAAGAGTCAACCCAGTGCTGACGACAACCTCACAGGCAGTTATTAGTTACTAATTATGGCAGCTAGTTATTAAAAGTCCTGCTTCCAAAAGGACTTGCGGGCATGCGCCTGATTAGAATAATGACGGTGGCTGCAGCAGAGAGTCCTGGTAAATACCTCAGTAGCAAGTGTGATTCTTCATATGTGTAATCAAATACACTCAATTCCTCTAGTGAAGAGAAACTCACATGAATCGTTGGGCTTAATTATGCTACAGAGGAGAAACTACTGCCAAGGCAGTGGGATTTTATTTTGACTTAAGAATATCTGTTTTTTTCTTTTAACTCTAGTAAAAAAAATGTTATCTATTTCACAGTATGGATCAAGATAAAGATTTTTTTATCTGCTCAGATGTCTGCTAACAATGGAGTAGAAAAAGAAGACAAACAATCTTTCTTGTTGTTACCACAATTTGGACTATGCTGAGCTTCTGTATGCAGTTTGATTTTTCTTTCAATGGTTATTAATTATGCCAGAGAAGATGCACGTGGGGACTCTTTCAATAGTGTTTTTGGAGGAGGGAAGGGAGCAGGTGTATTGAATATGCATAAAGTTTAACTGCAGGCTCTTTTGGAAGGTTTTATGACTGAAAAAATATCTGTCTTAAGAGCTTCTGAGTCCTGTTGGTAACTTTGCCATCAATACATTCTTCTGAATAGATACGCACTGTAAAAGAGAGCTCTATTTCATGGAGAGTGGGTGTTTAGAAATACAGAGTTGTCTGTTAGGCTCTACAAACACACACGGAAATTGACTCCAGGAACTTTTAAAAACACATTTTAGCATTAAAGTTGTGAAAAAAAAAAAGTATTTATGGCAATCTAGCTCGCGACCTCAGGAGCACCAGCCATGTTCAAATCATTTTTGAGTGCTGATTGTGGTAAAGTGTCCAAATATGCCATTTGGAACAAAGTAAAGCGGTTTTAGCCAGAGTTCTGTGCTTAGCTCTGTTTTTATTTCTCCTTGGTTTTGTGCTCTCTGCATCTGAATTTAAAGATACAGCAGCCATAGACACATCTTACTTCCCCTAGTACTCATTCTTGACACAGGTAATACCTATAATTACTGTAACTGAAAGAAATACAGATTTTTGGAAAGTCTTTTATTATTCCTGCGTTTTTTGACCTCTGCCTTAGGTGGTATATGTTTTATATAGTTTGTTAGGTCTCAGTCCAGCTCAGCAGTAGGTGTATACGTGACTTTACAGACGAAATAGACCTTTCCACCAGAGTTATTTGACCGAGGTGCATTCATGGTTTTGTGTGATCCCAGTTGTGCATCTATATTAGTATAACGTGTTGTTAGGTCCATATATCGTAACCAGCGCTTCTAGTTTGGTAATTTTTTTAGTAATGTTACTAATTTTACTCCACACTACCTTATAAAGTGCATCCTGCATTTTATCTTGCTTTTTATTTATGGAAATTTTCAAGAACAGAAAGACTGACTCAGTTCTTCATTTGCTCTGAAGAGCATTGTTTAGTCAGCTATAAACCAGATGTTGTAGCTGGAAGTGCAGGAATGCCAGAGACAAAATAAAATAGAACTCATTATTTTAAAAAAATGGTAAATGTTCCTGTGCCAAATAGCCACTTTCCTTTCTTTGTTCTGCTAACCTTTGTCTTTCTACACTGTAAAAGGCTCTTTACCCTATGCAGAAAATGACCCCACAAGTGAAAACACTTGCTGCAGTTTCCTCTTTTGTGTATGTGTGGTGTCAGTATTCCAGACAATCTGAGAGAGAGAAAAAGTGTCTTTAAATGTAAAAATGTGATTTCAGAACTAAAACAATGAAGTACTTCAAAGTGTAAAACCCCAAAGTACCAGTGCTTTTCTTCGATGCTGTCAAAATTTAAGTCAGCGATGTTCTTATGATTGGCTTTTTACTACCTATGTCTTCTTTCCTTCTTTCTGTGATATTCCCTGTCTGATATTATTTAAAGAAATCTTCACTTTTTATCAGCTGCTGGAATTGAAAGAGGTAGAACCTCCCTGGCAGCATGCATCTCCCTTGAAAACTCCACTTATTTGAAGTAGTTACATTTTATTATTTCCTTTCTTTTACAATTCTTAATTAACTTTTTTTAGGATACTTGAAGAGAGTGAACACCCACCTTTGCTAAATGAGAAACATCAACTGTATAAACCATTACATGTCACGTGCATTCCTCGGAAATTAGTTCACTCTGTGCAGAGCCTTAGATTCTCAATGCAACGAACAGAAGCAGTTCACACAGGTGCAGTGTGTTTAATGATCTTTCTGGGAGGATTTGGGATTATTTTTGTATAAATGAATGGAAACCATGATAACAAATCTAGTGAATTGCTCCTACTGTGGTAGTTGAAGCCAGGCTTTCAATGGAAGTTGGGTACTTACCTATCTTTATGTTCTGAAAACCTTCTGTGTCCGATTCCTCTTATGTGTGCAATGATTTAAGTAACAGGACAGATACATCTGATGCATAGTGTCAGAAAAATCTGAAACATGTCTTTAGCCTTGTCTGCTGAAATACAGTAAATATTAACCAAGTGCTATTTGTGGTGGATTGATACTTTCATATTTTGTGGTAATTTTTATTATAGCTCTCACTTAAAAGGAAAATTGATAAGATTTGTTCCCAAGTTTAGTTTAACAATACCATGCTTTAGACACTTAATCCCATTGACAGTATTAAGTAATATTTATTAATTTAGGGAGAGAAGAAAAAGAAAAACCTATGGAACCTTCAGTGGCCACTAGCAGTTCCTCCAGCCTTGCAGAAGGTTCCCCACAGGTATGCAGCTCTCCCACTGATAAAAACGTGAGATTATATGGTCTCTTTTATGCAGTTGTTTACATTTAAAACACTTCAAGTAAACTTAGTGCTATTATATTGTACATAAAACTTGCTAACTCTGTAACCAGGATGCTGGTCTTGGTAATCTGCTATTACCTGATGATCATAATAAAAGTCTTTCTTTGGTGCCATTTCTAATTCAACTGAAAATATGTGGATTCTTACAAAGTGCAACGGGTAGTCATAGTAAGCATTCTAAAGCCAAACTTGAGGTGGACCATCTATCCAATTAATTTTGCATAATGGGTTTTCAAATTTAGAATAACCTTTCTAGATTTGCTTGGTTGTATGTAGCACATTTTTTGAATTCTAAAGGAGGAACATAGTCTGTTACTGATTAATCATCAGCCATCTTCTTCATAAGGAAGGATTTCATAAAGACTTAATGCGCAGGGTGCTCGACAGGACTGCCTACAGTTAACAGCTAGCTCAGTTCTGAGGTTTAACCAGACACAAAAGTCTGACCTGAGAGGAATAAAACCACAATCAGCATTGCTTTGTGCACTTGAGGAGTCCACAACTACATTTTCCATCTCTCACCCATAAACAAAAAGTTCCTATGGTACTTCTTTTGAAAAGGTGAGGTTTATTGCAGCTTAGTATCTTAAATATACATACACAATAAACCAATCCTGAAACAAGTTGGAGGAGCAACTGGCACAGTTATGAAAACCACTAAGAAAATCTGATTAAGTACAAGAACATTCATAGAACAAAGAGACTGTTAAAGTATAAAAGGAGTACTCAGATAAGGTAAGGCCACAGGAGATAAATAGTTTGCAGCTGTGGTCACCATGCAGAAGCTTGGGGAAGTTTCGATACCAAAACCTTTCTTTATAAGGGATCTCTCACAGGATTTATTTTAAAATAAATTTTAACAAACAACAAAAATTGTCAAGTAAAAAATTAACAGAATCAGTTGTGATTTTCTTAAGTATATCAAGGGAACTGAAGGATGAAGTCAGCAAATCACTAAATGGTTCAGAGTGGAGCCTGTGGCAGAAGAAACCGTGTGCTGTAAACTACAGTAGTGGCAGACAGCTTCTGCATAACCAGCCCTTTTTGTCCCCCGCCCCAAATTGCATCCAATGCAAACCAAAACCAAATTAGAACTAGCATCTCCCTGTGAAATACTAGCAGCTTCCTACGAAATAATGTTATCTGATGGTGAGGCCCAGATTCCTAGTGCCACTTTGACCTTAAGGCACAAATACCTGCTACCTCTAAGAGTTAGGGCTTCTGATCAGATGAAAATCCGTGAAGTGGGAGTATTCCTGTGTTTTCTGCAGTTTTTCAATCCACCCAGGAGATGTACTCGCTGATGGCCTTGGAGGTGGAGAGAGGCCTGGCTTCAGCCCTTTCTGTGTTGTCAGGCAGAAGTAACCTGGCTTCTTGTGGAAAACGTGCATAAAGTTTGTAAATTACGTAATGTTATTTGTGTGATGGAAAAGTTAATTATTCGCATCTAGTTATCAGTGCTCTGACTGAGACTTCATATAAAATGATAGAACTGGTTTTGGGTAGCATGCTGTTAACATGTAGGTAAAGATAGGCAAAGAAGTTTTCATGTTGTCTGACCCCTGAAGAGTGGTTAAAAGAAGGGATTTCCACAGTCCAAGGAGAAATCAAAGTGACATTGCTGAAGTGACAATTTCATATGCTGCCTCATTTGAACTTTTTGCTGTTTTAGATGGTTATTGACACTACAGGAACTAAAAACCCCCAGATTTCTCAAGTTCCATCAATAACAAGTTTTCAAAACCAAATGCAATTCAGGTAAGTTTTGTTTAATAAAGTAGTTTTCATTCTTGAGATTGAGGTTTAAGGAAATAACCCATATTTAGACAAACACTATTTTTTCTCTTTCAGACTGGCAGTTCCTCCAAAGCAGACGACTTCCCATCAACAGTTTGAGAGTGAAAATGGAGTAATAGGTAAAGTACCACTGTCATTTTTGTGATAGGTTGTGCTGTTACTGTATGTTGGATCATGTAATTATAAAAGAGAACACTCTAGGGGCCAAATTTTAATTCTGCTATTAAATGGGCCACAATTGATATTCCTTTTCTTTGATTATTTAGTTCAAACTTTGAGTACAGCAGACAGGCAGTGTCCCAATTTAATTGACTGAACAGCTCAGTAATGTGGGATTCATTCAGCATTGACCATTGCTAATGAAAGGAACCTTCCAGCATCTCTTGTAAACCCATGCTCTACTCTCAAATTACTTGGGTAAAATGAAATCCAGTCTGAAAATCTGCCCAGAAGGCATGAGTAAAAGGATATAATAAGGCACAGAAAAAGGATATAACAAACTCTGTAATTTAGGAATCTTGAAGCATCAGATTAAGATTATTAAAGATGAAAATTAACTTGAGAAATGCATACAGAATGCTTTCAGAAGTGAACCTAGGTAGTTACAAGTACACCTAGAGTTTTTGAAATCACAAGTCACTGAGCTTCAGTTTAAATTGGTTTTTTTTTTCTAATTATACTGCCACTTTAGACGCATGTCAAAAATTACAGCCTATTTTTTTTATAAATAGGATCCTAATTATGCATCCTGAAACACAGGATCTCAACCCACAGTGTCTGAAATGTGGCACTGTCTGAAGCTTAGAGCAGAAAGTCTGGTAACATCCTTCTCATTTCTCATCCTGGCTTCTGCTCCGTTCTTGAAGATACTGTTCATCTGTGTTACAGGGTTGTGCTTTTTATATTGTTTCCACCTGGTTTCTGTTGACTGGTGTTGGCACTCTCAGAGGGCAGTGGCTGGATGAGACAAACACAGCACGCTCAGGGAACAGTAGCTGTGACTGAAGAACACACCAAACCATATGAGGCAGCCTAAGCATTGCTTTTAACGTGGTGCCTAAGTGACAGAGTGAGAGGTGATGTAGCCACAAAGTGGATTATTACGAAAACCACAGTCAACACTTCCTCACCGATAGCAATGCTCACTTAGTAAACCTTTCTCAAGGTTTCTTTCCTACAATGTAATTTTTATCGATGTTTAAAATGCTGTTACAATACAGGCAGTGCTGTCTTTTTTGTATAGCAAATCAAGAGGACAAACATGGTGATACAGAATCAGAAGATGAGCCAAAGGATTCTTCCTATATACCTCAAGTAAGCATAGCATTTCTTATGTCATAAGTATTTTACTTAGAATAGCCAAAGTACCTTGGCATGTTTGAGTCCATTGGTGAGAGGTAAGCCTCAGAAGTTGGTGAAGTGACTTATGACAAGGCACCCAACAGGTAAGAAGCCAATCATACTGTGAGCATTTTATTAAAACCCCTTTATTTTTCATAAGAATAAAACAAACTAACCCTAAACCATATAATGGATGTATTTATAGATAAATGGACTAATGATATTTTGGGAAATTTTATATGCCATAAACATTATTGTATATTTCTTTTTAACAGGACATGCACACATGTTTTAAGTCAAATGAAGATAATCCTGACACAGCAGAAGAAAGTACAGATAATTTTTTAAGAGCACCTGAAACACCTGAGTTTGTAGGAACGCCTGAGTTGAAGGGGAAGAAACCTCAGTTCTCTAAAACACCTCCATTTGACTTGTATGAGTCCAGCTTTTATTCTGATTTTTAGCTGACTTAGAAAGACATTTAAAAATAGTGGGTCGGTTTCCCACGTCAGAAAAGTTGTATTGATGGTTATTGTATAAGCATTTCTATTGGTTTTGAAAGATACTATAGAAAGACTTCTCTAGAAAGCTCTTCTGAAAGTATTCAAATTTTTTCTGAGTTCTGCTAGGTAATTTCTTAGATTTTCTTCTTACAGTACCACAGGTTCTTACAGACAGAGGTTCTTTGTAGCTCCTTTGCTACAGTTGTCTTTTCCTGCAGTAGTATCTGTTACGCCAATTTCTATCTTTAAACAGGTTTTCTGGTAAAAGGGAAGGGACTGGGTAAGAGCACCACCTCACTTTGCTTTAAAGAGTTGTGTTACCCATTCGGTGTTGAAAGAAGCCATTATTGGTGAAACC
>JAVSBS010002388.1:58768-124185 GCA_033124195.1 Coracias cyanogaster | reverse complement strand
TGAACCTCATTAGGTTCCTCTTTGCCCAGCTCTCCAGTCTGTCCAAATCCTGCTGAATGGCCACACAGCCTTCAGGTCTATCAGCCAAACCTCCCATTTTCATATCATCAGCAAACTTGCTGATGAGACACTCTGTCCCTTCATCAAAGTCATTGATGAAGATGTTGAACAGGACTGGACCCAGCACAGATCCTTGGGGGACTCCACTAGTTACAGGTCTCCAGCTGGACTTGGCACAATTGATCACCACTCTTTGGGCTCTATCATGTAGCCAGTTCTTAATCCATCTCACCGTCTGTTCTTTTACCTCACACTTCCTGAGTTTGCTCACGAGGATGTTATGGGAAACTGTCAAATGCCTTGCTAAGGTCAAGGTAGGTCTTTGAAGAGTACAAGGTTGAGCACTGTGGTCCAGGGCTGTAATCCTACTTTTTGCCTTACTTTTACTTTGTAAAATACTCAACTCCACCATATTGTGATCACTGTCACCGAGGCTGTTCCCAACCTTAATGTCCCCAACTAGTCCTTCTTTATTCATTAATATAACGTCCAGCAGTGCACCTCTTCTCGTTGGTTCCTCCACCACCTGCATTAAGAAGTTATCATCAACGCACTGCAAGAGACTTTTTGACTGAACATGTCTAGCTGTGTGGGCTTCACAACAAATATTAGGGTGATTGAAGTCAACTACGAGTACCAAAGAATGTGCTCTAGACGCTACCTCCGGTTGTCTGTAGAAGGCCTCATCAACATCACCTTCTTGGTTTGGTGGTCCATAGCAAGCCCCCACAACATGTTCACCCCCCTTTACATGTTCCTTGATTCTTACCCACAAGCTTTCAACCTGTTCTACCTCACTCCCTTAATAGAACTTAATACGTTTCAGTTGCTCTTGCACATAAAGAGCAACACCACCACTTTGCCTTGTTGGTCTGTCTTTCCTAAATAGTACATAGCCATCCATGACAACATTCCAGTCAAGGGAGCTGTCCCACCATGTTTCAGTGATTGCAACTATATGACAGTCATGCAATCTAAGGCAGATCTCCAACTGCTCCTGCTTATTTCCCATACTCCGTGCATTGCTATATAAGCATTTCAGAGAGGGAGTTAAACCACCAGTTTTCACTCTTGCTATCTGATCATTCTTGGCCACTTCCATGGTTACTAACTATTAGTGAGCCCTGTGTTATTATTATCCCATGTATCACCATTCTCCACCTCGAGTAGGACAGTAATCTGAAGGCTGTCCTTAGGCTCATCTCTAGTGAACCTGGTTTTATACCCTTCCCCCTTTGAGCCTAGTTTAAAGCCCTTTCAAGAAGTCCCACCAATTCCTGTGTGATGATCCTTTTTCCCCTCTAAGACAGATGTACTCCATCTGTCATGAGCAGACCAGGCACCATGTAAACTTCCCCATGATCAAAGAAACCAAAATTCCAGCGGTGGCACCAGTCTCTGAGCCATGTGTTAATCAGGTGTGTTTTCCACGTATTTCAACAGATAACCTTGGTGGATATTACATCTGGATCCTCTGAGGCACTACATGGATACACCACTACTTGTAGTAGTACAGAATGAGATTTTACAACAACAGTCTAAATTTTATAAAAAATACAAATGGCTCCTATCACTGTTGCTAGAATCTGGTACTTTTAACCAAAAATGTCAACTAAAGAGTTCACAATGATGCCTAAACATTCTATTATATCCAATACAGAAGAAGAGGACGTAAAGTTGTATTAGGAGTCTTAATTAGATGAGAACCATAAAAGGTTAATTTAAATGAGGGTTAATTTAGTTTCAGTTTATTTCTACTGATAAATATTACATGTAGCTTGTCCTATACTAGTGATAGCCAATGCTATCTGAAGTCTATCTTTTTTGCTGCTGAACTATGCTATAAGAAATTATTGAGGTACATAATTAAACTCTGATTATTTCTTGGGAAGATAAACAGGAATGAGTCAGCATTTGAGAGTTTGGATCACCTCCTCTTCCCACAGTCCTGCTCCCTGTAAGCACCTGCAGATGTCTGAACCTTTGGTGGAGCAAGGGAGTAGTGTGAGTGGACAGGGAAAGGCATCAAAGCCTGGCTTCATCTTCTCTTTACCCAAATATCTGCCTAGAGAGGTGTTGGGAATATGAAGGAGAAATATGGAGGTAGTGGAGAGAGAAAAGATCATTACAGAGGTGTAAGGGAGCTGACTACTAGTGCTAGGCACAAAACTAGTCTCAACAGAAATGCAGTTCCATGTTACTGACATAATAACAAGCTTAATAATGTTAGCATTATTTAGCCCTGAATACAGCTGGAAATGTAATATTACCAAAGGTAAAAGTGTATATGTACATATATATACACACATCTTTGTGGTTATAGTTGAATATGTGTATATATATATATACACATATAAACCCATATTCCTTTAAGAGCAGAAAACAGGCCTGATTTCTACATCAAACAGGAGTATTTCTCAATATGCACAACCTTAGCTAGTACTTTTGATAAGATGTTAAGTCCAATGGGATGGGAACAGAAGAGAAGCTGTGATCCATTGCCCTGTATCATCTCTGTAGTGACAGAATAGCAGCATATTGCAATTTGTAAAAAAACTTACAATGTGCAGAACCTATTTGAAGAAAACATCAGCTAAGTCTTTCTTTTCAAATGTTTCTACTTACAGAAAGTCACCAGTATGATAAGAATTTAAAATCCTATTAGGCAATTGAGATTTTTTTTTTCTGTAATTTGACATGAAAGTCTTTTTGTTAGTGAATTTCATATTGTATTAGCTATAAAGAGGGAATGAAGAAGTAGGCTCTGGCTGCTAGCCAAGTCTGAGATGCAGTCCTACCACAATAAATTCCAGGGTGAATGGCAGAAGCATGCATATGAGCTGAGAACTCAAATGAGCAGACATGGCACAGACAAGCTGACAGGAAAGTGTAATGTTAACCTCCCACTTCTACTATGACAAAACTGAAATCTGGGGGACAGAGCACTGGCTCAGAGCCAGATTTTATCCTTTAGCTTCATATGCAGACAAAAATGCTCCTTTAAAATGTTGGACAAAGTCTCTTCCAACTTATTAGGGATCATTCTTACATAAATCCTCTTCTTTTCCCAATTCATGGGTATAATTTCATCTTTCCATTGCAATTTGCTTCAGGCAGCTTACTGTCTAATATTTCTATTTGCTTAGCAATCTCAAATATTTAGTAGAATAGTGTATCTCAACACCTCACAATCCCTCTTTTTGTCTGTAGAAAGAGAATAAAATTTGTGCATTGTGTAAATTAGGCCTCAGAATGAGATATCTTCTTTTAAAGGAGTAAAATGAAGGAGAGAATCAAAAGATTATCATTCTATTTAATACACTTATCTAGAGAAAGACCTCACTAAAAAAGAAAATCCATATCTAATTAAATAAAAAAATGCAGGGCAAATTATACATAAAGAAAAAAAGAAGTGATGAGTGTGTATATTGGCACATTCAATGCGTAATGAAAACATGTGGTCTTGGGTGGGTGTGTCTGTTTTCCTGGGTTTTTTTTTTTGGTGTGTGCATTGCAACATTTATAAAGGCTTTTCCACCTACAGCCTACAACAGAAATTGAGTTTAAATGTCATAATGAACAGATTTATGCAATTCTGTTGTGGTGTCACTAAACCTTAGCAAAAAATTATACTGCTGAAAATGAAAAGAGCTCAGAGGAGACAGCAGCCAGCATTTATCTGATAATCAAGGTACTGTACTAATAGTGCTGTGAATGCACGATACAGGACAAGTATTGCAAAATGTTTTCTTCTTTGCTTTCAAAAATAACAGGTTTAAAATAGCACTATGTAGTGAAGAAATCAAAGAAAGATACACGCATATAATCAAATTTTCTAAATCCCATTTTTTAAGGGTTTGAATTTATTTTCTAGTTTATATTAAAATGGATTTGGGATATAAAGTTAGTATCCTATCTAACTAAAATTTTAGCACTCTATTTGAGTATTTGTTGCCAATGACTGAAAGTACTGACCTGGACAAAGCTGACTTGCATCCTATTCATGGCTTTTCCAGTAATTAACTTGATGAACTGCAAATTGTTTTCAAGTGTCCCCATTTCTAAAGTTAGGATAATGATTTCCATGAAGATATATGACAGAAAAGCACAACTGGAAACCTAGATATAGTAATAGGTGCTTTGAGTGAAAGAGACTACTAGAAATGAGAAAGAAGAAAAAACTATTTATACTTATGTTTCCAGGAGAAATCACTAATAGATTTGGGATAAGTTCTATTTAGTCACTGGGCTTTCTGATTTAACATCTGAAAGACCAGAACATTTGTCCTAAATAACGTTAATCAAGAGGTACTTGATGTGAGCTGCTGATTATAATATTTTTTTTAATGTAGAAATACATATATATTCATAAATGTGTATATGCTAGGAGGTAGCAAAAAATTAGCTATAAAAGTTAATGCTAAATAGAAGTATGGAGAAAGAAAGAATATATATACAAAAGAAAGCTCATGCCTCAATGTAAATCTGAACTTTTTTCAAAGCACTTTAATATATATATATATATTATTTTCCAAGATACACAACTTCAAAGCCTTTGGCAAAAATGTAGATAAATAGATTATTTTTATGCTGCTGGAGTGACTCATCATTTCAATAACACTTGTGATGTTTTTATGGATTTCCACCTCAAATTACTTGAGTTCTGTCTTATAAAAGATATGTTCCTTTTATCTACATTATTTTTATCTTCTCACTGAACAGAAAAAATCTCTCTACTTTATAATCACCTACAGTACATTGTTTGATGTCATCACTAGACAACTCAATAAATGTAGAAAGGTATGATTACTACAGTATGTGAGAGACTGATGGTAGTTGCTACAATGTTTTTTACTTATATGAAAGAAAATAAAGCATAAAAAGTAGAATAATTTCTTTCAAAAAATTTACCCAGAGTCAAGTTGAAATTGGGCATCTGGCTCCTCTTGGCATCAGTGGGATAAAGGCACCCAAATACTTCTGAAGATCTGGTTTGGCATTTTAGATGACTAATTTCTTGTTTAGGACATGTGGTCCCAGATGTTATTAGGTTTTATGAAGCAGTGAAGTAGAAAAATGGCAGCTTCAGTTTTCCTTATTATTTTGGATAATTTAGTGTGTTTGTTTAGATGGTGTTGCCATTGATTGCATGGTATGATTTGCTCCACAAACACTGTTTTAACAACCCAGAATGTTTTTGATAAAAGTATTTAAAATACACCTTCAGATAGATCATATATTTCCAATACATTATAATCCTTCCAGGAGACAGCAAGCATGAGTGCTTGCAGAAGGTTTCAAATACACTATAAAAGATCCACTTAATGACAGTTCTTTCAAAACATACTTTTTTTTTCACTAAAATACTCTGAACAGTTTGTGGAGACTATTACTTTCAGAACCACACTCCCCAACTCAAAAAACAGGCATTTTCATGCCACAAGAGAGTACAACAAAAGGGATATTTCCATTAAAAAAAACCAAATAAACAAATAATCCTCCCCGACACACTGATAAAAAAATCCTCCTCTACTTCCCAAGCCTTTATCAAGGGAAGATATTCATACGGTTATTATCATTTCCTTCTAGAAATATGGATAAAATCTCTGCAGAAATTTTATTCACATTGCTATTCTTCCAAGCACAATAGGGGAAAAACCCCTTCAATTACTTACTATTCACAACATTAGCAAAATTGATATTTATAGCAAATGCATGGGCACAATCTAGATCTGAATATGACATCCTGTCACAGTATACTACTTGCATCAGAAATGTTTTTATTGACAGTTTTGCTTGCTTGCTAGATTCATCTTTTCTCTTTATAATCTCAGAAAAATCCCTACTGAAAAAGAACAGCATAAAACCTTCTGAAAAATTAGTAAAATGCTCTGAGATGATCCACCTGCTTTAAAGCTGAAGATATACTAACGTTTATATAATCAGCTTTCTGAGGGAAAACTTCAAAGCTTCTGAGCTACCTGAAAACATCAGTGCCTGTAACAGTGGGGTGATGAGAGGGGTAGAGGATTGACAGGAAGAAAGACAGATGGTAGGTAGGAAAAGCAATTACAGGCTTCTGCTGCCTCATGGTTAAACTTAGAAGTATTTACTATTAAAAAAAAAAAAAAAAAAAGAGAGAGAAATGTGGTGAGTTAACCTTGGCTGAGCACCAGGTGCCCACCAAGCTGCTCTATCACCCCCCGCCCCCCAGCAAGGAAAAAGGGGAGGAAAATAAGATGGAAAAAAAACAACCCTTGTGGGTAAATAAAAGCGGTTTATTGATAATAAAGCAAAAACAAAGCAAAGCTAAGTTAAGACACAGAAGCAAAGAAAAACAAAGATTTATTCTCTACTTCCCATCAGCAGGTGATGTCTGGCCCCTTCCTGTGAAGCAGGGCTCCAAGATGCATAGTGGTTGCTCTGGAGGATAATGGAAGGCCCCCCTCCCTCCTCCTCCTTTTCCCTAGCTTTTTAGTTGAGTTGACATCATATGGTATGGAACATTCTTTTGGTCAGTTCTGGTCAGCTGTCCTGGTTGTGCCTCCTCCCAAGATCTTGCCCGCCCCATCCCACTGGGGCAGGGAATGTTGGGAAGAGCTTTGGCCCTGTGCAAGCAGTGCTCAGCACTAGTCAAAAGACGGGTGTGTTATCAACATCCTTCTAGCTCCCAGCACAAAACACTGCACCATGAGGGCTTCTATGGGGAAAATCAGCTCAGCCAGACCCAATACAAGAAATAAATGAATACTGCTGTTGTTTTTACTACTGGTCGTAACCATTTAATAAGGATGATGTGCTCTGAGGTGTTTGTGGATCTTCGTGAAAAGGGTGCAAGAAAATGTCTTCCACCACTTGCTCGATTTACAGTCCCATTTCAGCACAGCTTCAGTCCCCCTGCCCTGTGTAAAGGAAGAGTTTTATCCCAGACAGCGTTATCTTTTATCCCCTGAGAAAAAGTCACAATTTGTCTCACTTCCATATAGCACCTGCTGCATCTTGGTGTAATGATTGTAATGTCTTGGCGTGTGGAGAAGTGAAAAGAAGTATTACCCACTGGGGAGGAGAGGCACGAACCCCTCCAGAGCTCCCTAGGAAGAAGGATTCTCTGCTTTGCATCTGGCTGGGGCATCTGCCTTAGGCATACATTTTCCCTTTGTAAGTAAGCAGAGTTGGTTGTGAGGCAGACTTTGTTTCAGAGATTTACCGCTAAAAACACAATCACCAAATAAGAGCACAGCTTTGAACAACATGTTCACAAAATCATCTTTTTATATTGCATGTTTTTGCAGCTGGTGTTTACACAAAGAAACACACAGAGAATAATAGGAGTACCATTTGGTGACTTATATACTGGGGTATGTATTCCTGGGTGGGCTTCATAGAGCACTGCTTATTAACACAGCCCAAGCAATAAAAAAAATTGCAGTATACCCACTTTTTAATTATACTTATTTTTAACATATATGTCTTTTGCTTCCTTTCCTGCTGAAACAAGGTCTGTGTTTTGGGTGGGCTGAGCCAGTTCCTCAGCTGGCCTAGTTAAAGCCCATTTACATGAAGTCAATGGGGCTAAGCCAATTTGCACCAGCTGTGAAGCCAGGCCTCCATGTATTTATATTCATAGGAATGAAAGCCTGGTGCAGTTTTGATGGGTGATTGAATACTGCCAGGTTCTAAAACACTAGGTTCTCATTAATCACAGCAGAGATAATTATTACTCTAGGCTTGATTCAGGCTCTCTTAAATCATTTCTAAATCGTAATTTGATTGGGTCTAGGCACTTAAAGGTGTATCTGTACAGATAAGTGCAGTCAAATATACATGTTTCACCCAGAACGTTGAAATGGCCAGTGGTGGCCATATACACAGTGTCCTGTATCATGTTTAGGCAGCATGGTGCCCGGCCTTGCAATAGGGTTGCACAAATGTCCAGCACAGTTTCTGAGCCAGAGATACTTTGTGCAGGTCAAGCACACAGTGAGAACAAAATACAGAAGCATCTATTTGCATTTGTTCCTAAGTATCTCAGACAAGGTTTCAAGAAGCCCATTTATAAATATCTCCTAGTCCATGGATGCATCTAAAAAATCTCACAATTTTTGTGATGAATCACAAGTACCTAACTTCAGATCTCTTCTGATTTAGGGCATGTAATCTCTCCCCCGAGGGCTCAATCAACAGGGTGCTCCCACACAATGCTTAGGTCCCTCAGGAAATACCAAGCTCTCTGAGAAGCTTCCTATGACATATTCCTTAGAAAATGCAAAGCATACTGAGGAGCTTGCTGGTTTGAGCATTCCAGCAGTACACTAGTGACCCCTGAGTGTCCTATCTGTCTGTTGGGCCTTGAAGATGCTCTGCTAATGAGGTTACAGCAAGATCAGTATGAGCTTGTGCCCAGTCTATCCTATTTAAACTAGGTTTATAGATAACCAGAAGCACGAGAGATCAAGTGTTAGGCAGAGATTAAAGAATAGATAGGCCGTCTGATTTGATTTTCTTTTGTTGTTGTTAATGCAGATATTATTGTAATCATGAGATCAGCCTTGAAGAACCGATCAAATGTGCAACAGTCCGTTCAACAAAATTGAATGTGACATACTTGGGTCTGAGAAAAGACTGGTCTCTGCCTCAGCAGACTCCTTCTTTGTCTTTCTTAATGACACTGAGAACATTTACAATACTTGGTTTATAACCCTCTTCAATCTAGCATGAAGCAGAGCATGCTATTTTCATGCTCCGTAGGCTACCTCATGTTGATGATGTTGTATTAAATCTGTGAATTAAAAAAAATTACTGAGGCACAGGATGTCAGAAACTTTGTGCTGATCCACATAATGTTCAACAACCATTGCCATTTTTCACTACTAACCTTTGGCGGGGATGTGTAGTAGTTGCATGTTGAGCTTGGGGGAGGTGGAGTGAGGAGAAGAAGGAAGTGGATAAACACCTCTGAAGCTGTAATTCATGCTTCCAAGATTAGAGATACTCATTTCTCTGTAAGAATGTTTCTTTCATCCATTCAGTTTAAAACACAAGGAAGGAGAAAGAGGGATGTAAGTTTTAAAAATTCTGATTTTTTTTGACTTCTAAGAAGAATACAGAGGAGAAATGTAAGGATTAAGGGGAAAATGTAAATGAGAATGAATATATAAAGCTTTGAGGCTGCGAGGCTCTACCAGAATTATCAGGTATGCTTGCAAAAGAAGTATTAACATATGCATTGCAAAGCAGTGGAAGTGTAATTGTGATGACTGTTATAAGCCTATAAGAAATATACAGAGAAAGATCGGGCTTTGGGGGGAAATTCAATTTTAGCACAGAACAGCCTGATTCCATCTCTAATATTGAGTATTTTTTTTAGCTAGTGCATTTGGATTATGGCTTTCCTGATTCTTCAGTCAGTTTCCAGCCTCTGCAAAAATTATGATGGCTGTGGGGCTGATATAGCTTGCACCAGCTGGCAATGGGCTGCTGAAGTATCTGTCAGAGTAAGCACAGCCAGGGCACATTGTGTCCTGACCACTCCTGCCCTGTCTCTGACGTGCATCTGAGAAGCCTTCAAGGCAGACAGGCAGGCAGGCAGGGAAAAGGGCTGCTGGGAAAGAGATGTGATGTGCTGCTCCCACTGAGCCTCATGCAGAGGGACATCACCTAAGTAGGAATTTGTAAATTTTTGCTTACACCTGTTAAAGGCAGTAGGACTGGAGTCCTGAAGGGCTTTGGTCACTGGCATTATAAAACCGGAAAGTAAATGTGAATATATTCCGTGCAGAAAGGCAGCTGCTTTTGTGAGAACAGTTAGAAAGTTAAACCCAAGACATATTAATGAAAAAGAAAGGCAAGGACACAGAGAACTGGTATCCGCTGTAGTCTCCTGAGATACCTAAGTTTACCCCCAAGAGGACCAAGAATGTGCCTTAATTCCCTATCCAAACTGTTTAAGTAGTAGGCTCCTGTGCAAAATGTGTCTACAACATCTCAGGCACACCCCAAGACTGGAGGCCCCAGGCAAAAAATAGTGCCAGCTAACAGACCTGGGGAGCAGGTAGGTAGCAAGATGCTCATCTCTGCCATGGTAGAGAAAAAAAAGAGCAAAACTCAAGGTGCCTTTTATGGCTAAACCACTCAAACAACTCAACAGCATGTTTTGTGGATTGTTGGTCAGCTGTGTACTGCCAGTAGTGACACTTTAAAGCCAAATTCACTTTGTATATCTAGACTAGACATTACCTTAGGATATGGATTGTGAAAAACTGGCAGCAAGGTGGGAATGGGATACTGTAATCTCTCTCTCTACCACCTGCCTTTATCTCCTTATATTCCTTCTTTATCTTCATTTTTACCTCGTGGTTGCTCTTGTTCCCTCCTGGTCTTCCCCCTCACTGCACTTTCCCTTACTCTGGTTGCTCTGCTCCATATGCACAACTTGGCTGGAAGCAAAACTAATAAGATTTTCAATCTACAAAGCACAGATGGCACTTTCTGTGCTTCAGAGACTGTCAATCTTGTTCGTCTCACTTCCTGGTCATTAGCAGAGGGAAGGGAGGAACGGGAGGTGCAGCAAGTCTCCTGCAAGGCTAGGAGAGGAAAATACCCTCTATCAGCATTGCTGAGGAGTGAAGGTAGATGAGTAATAGGGAGAAGAATAGAGAAGCAAGGCTCAGTGCACAGTGCAGGAGTCTGGTCTAGTAACAACTTAAAAAAGAAAATACAAAAGTTATAAAAAGGAAATGCATTGTAAAGAGTATAAAGTATATATTAAAGAAATAGGGTAAATACAGAGTATATGAAGAAAGTTTGGAGAAGAAAGAGCCGTGTGTTGGGAGATGGAAGAGATGCAGAGCCTTATGGCAAAAACCAGAACCACAGAGTAATGTCAGCTAATTGTGTGGGTAGGTGTGACATTTGTGGCATTGGAGTCACAGAATTACGGAATTATTAAGGCTGGAATAGACCTCCAAGATCATAAAGTCCAGCCTATGACCCAACACCACCTAGGTTTGGAGCTGTGAATGGGAAGGCAAAAAGCTGATGTAAGAGGTATGAAGACATGGCCAAAAATAATTATTCTTGTTTTGAAAATGACTTATATTATTGGTCAGGAAGGAAACTTTTTGTGCCTTTTTCTCTAGCCTAGTGTTTATCTTTTTTTTAAAATATTGTTCTTTGCCTTTGTAAAGTGTGTATATGATTATCATTTTTTTCTTAATACCTTGGGTCTCCTAACAAATTGTAAACAATTTTAAAAGATAAATAAAGGCCTCAATATTTTTCTAGAGATTTGAAAAAAAAAAAATATGAATAGGAATAGCCTTATATGCTGGGCTAAAGTGAAGCACAGCATGGGGCTGCAATGTAGATGAGACTGAGAGTTACCCTGTTGCGGTCCAGGCGCAAGCGTCCATACCACCTCCCAAAGGGAAAGGGTTTCGATGGCAAAGCGAGATACTTCCCACCAAGCTTGTAGGCAATTACAGAGACCAACGAGTATTCAACAAGATTATTACCAAATATATTCAAATAAAACCATATTTACTCTACGGAGATATTGTGATATCAAAGGATGCCACGCCCACCCACTCACTCCCATTTAGTCAGCCTGGTGTGATGTGGTGCATGTATGTGTGTGTATGTGTCGGTTTCTACCCTTTTCCAGCGCGTGGCGATGGTCGGGTTGACGACACTCGGCTGGCAGACTTGGGCTGTTCTGATGATGATGGCGACTTGCCAGCTTTTCGGTGCAATCGGAATCTCTTTCTGACGGCGATGATGATGGCAGCTTTTTGCCGTAGTTTCTTTCGGTTTAGGCACAGGGCTTTCAGCTTGGAGTGGTGCCAGTGACGCGGGGCAGTGGCAGCAGCTTGGCGTTTTTTCTTTCAGTCAGGAGAACCAACCTGCTGAGAAGGTGTTCAGGGCCCACACTGGGCAATCCCACTGGCACTACTAAGAAAATTGCTGAACCAGGCATTGAACTTTTCTTCTGACTCTCCTCACACAACTCTCCTCTCCTCATCATGCAAAAAGTCCAGAAAACCATCCTAAAAGTGCAGCCAAAGTGTCTCTTTCTTTGTTTCTTATATGTTGTGATGTATTTGGTTATTTTCATCAAATGTGAAAACAACTTTTGTGAAACAGAAAAAGGTAGGTACTTACACTTTATAATTTTTAAGATATATCTATAGGAAATTAAGCTACATTGAGTTGACCTTGGTTAGCTGCCAGGTGCCCACTCAGCATTCTTTCACTCTGCCTCCTCAGCAGGACAAGGAGAGAAAATAACATGAAAAACTTGTGGGTCAAGATAAAGGCAGTTTAATGTCATAAAGTAAAAGACACATGTTGAAGCAAAGCAAAAAAACAACGCAGAAGATTCATTCTCTACATCCCATCAGCAGGTGATGTCCAGCACCTCCTGGGAAGCAGTCTCAGTACATGTAAGCACTGCTACAGGAGACAAATGTCTTAATAACAAATGCTCCACCCCTGTCTTTTATCTTAGCTGTCTTTTATCTTGCTGAGCATGATGTCATATGATATGGAATATCTCTTTGGCCAGGTTGGGTCAACTGTCCCAGCTATGTTCCCTCCCAAGCACTTGACCACTCTCAGCCTTCTGGCCTTTGGTGTGGTGGTTGCAAAGAGAGCCTTAATGATGTGTGAACTCTCCTCAGCAGTAGCTCAGAGTTATCAGCTCAGCAGATAACACACGTTGGTGTGTTATCAACATACTCCTATCTACAAATACAAAGAACAGCACAGTATGAGTTGCTACAAGGAAAGATAGCTCCACCCTAATCAGACACAACATATTGGCCAAACTCAATAATGATCATAAAGCCCTAGAAATTTTACTTGGAAGGGGCTTCTAGAATCATCCTTCCAAGTCTCCCACACAAAGTAAGACTAAATAAGGTGAGCTGTGGCTTTGTCTAACTCTTGAAACCTTCCAGGGTAGGAGGTTCCACAACCTCGCTGGACAGCCCAGTCCAGTGCTGTGCTACTTTCCTAGTGAATATTTTTTTTCCTAGTGTCTGATCTGAAACTCCTAAGCCACAGCTTGTGATCATTACTCTTTGTTATACCATCTGTCATCACTAAGAAGATTTTGGCATGTACCCTCTTCTCAAAATGTCAATAAATGAATACACTGAGTCCACAGTATTCAACTCTTACTGCATTAGTGCTCTGTAGCTACTGATAGAGGATGGCTTCATTATGAGTTGGAGATGGAGCCCTATGTATTTTCATCTCTTCCTTATTTAGGATGAGAGACTTCTTGCCTAACTCTAGCCTCCTACAGGCTAGCTGTCAGACAAAGATCTAGTCTTCCTTTGTAATTGCTGAAAAGCCCTCCCACGATGTGATTAACTACACCTATCTTACTTTGCATGTAAAATCCTGTGGTGTGTCACTTATTGTTAGGGTTGGTTGCATACATAGAACGTGCTACGTCAACTGAATAAAAGCAGGGATTTTTTTGTAAATTCTTTCAGAACTAATTGCAACTAAACTGGCAGATAGAAAGGCAGACATATAAAATGACTACCTTATTGGTTTAGAAAGCTGAACTAAAGGAAAATGCACAAGATCTCTTCTTTCTGCTCAGTACTGAATGTCTTCTACCACTTGGCTTACTGAGGGTTAAACTCTGAAGGCAACTAGCAGACAATAAAATCTTTCTGCAAACTAAATACACAAAATATGACTACTCCTTTCCTGCTCTGTAACTTCCAGTGACAATCATGTCCTGCATATTAATAGGAAACATGCTACACTCTACATTCATGTGTCTGCTCTATCTATTCAGATCTATACCACGACGTTAAAAAGCATTACATTCCTCCCCTTCTGTGGATGACTGATACTAAATCTGTGCTTTTGAAAGTTTTTCAAAGAAATAGAAGTTATTCGTTAATTCACTGTGCATTTAAAAAGTACAACTAAACCTTCACTTGTTTCCTTCTCCATTAACTTAGCCTGTCATCATTTCTAACTCCTCATTGTAATTCAAGATGTGATCACCGAGAAATATCTTTATCTCTTCCTGTAAAGTTGTCTACTTAGACAACATCCTTTAGTCTACAGATTTTGTCATTATTATCTTGCTCATTTTTAGTGTTACACATACATATTTTTGCTGTGCTAAAATCTTCAAAGAATTATTTGATAATTTCCCCCAAAAGATCATAGAATACAAAAGAAATTTCAGAACTGAGATTTGACAAGAAATGTCCATAACTTAACTGTACCTTTATGTAATTTTATTTCTGTAAGATGAAAATCAAGAAATCTAAAAACTTTGTTGGAACAAGTAGATTGTAAACCATTGTCAAGAATAAGAAAAAAAAAGATATTTATGTGGTTGAGCAAAGTTTTATTGAGTCTATGTTAGACTATTTTAGGTGTCAGAGGTTCACTATTTTAGAAAAGTTAATAACTTATTGTTCAGACTGAATATCAGAAGCAATTCAGAGTAGCAATATGAACATGAATTATTCTATTCCAAATTTTCCAGTTACCTATGAGTATC
Source organism: Coracias cyanogaster (assembly GCA_033124195.1). Taxonomy (NCBI): domain Eukaryota; kingdom Metazoa; phylum Chordata; class Aves; order Coraciiformes; family Coraciidae; genus Coracias; species Coracias cyanogaster. The sequence continues at coordinate 109,589 of JAVSBS010002388.1, read as the reverse complement.
TTCTGGTCTAATAATTATTTAATTACAAAAAGATGATTAGCTCCCAAAGGGAAGACAGGAATTGTCAGATTCATCTAATCTAATATTGGGTGACTATAATGTAGAGTGTTATATCTGAGCTGCATTGTACTCTCCAGCGAATAGAAATAGCTACTAAGAGGTCGTGGCCTTATACATTTGATCTACCGTAGAAGGGCAGAGATATTTTTATTTTATTCTAACACAAAATGACAGCGAATTTTGAAAACACAAAAAGGTTTTGTGAAATAGATGATCCTTTTCCCCAGGCAAATCCAAACTTTAGATCAGCTGTATTAGCCAAAGAAATAAAGTAAAACACATTGAATGGATACCTAAAATCAAATACATGTAAGAAGATGAAAGGTGTCTGATTTGAACATCATTTGCCCATTTTAACGATAATCCATCACACATTTGCCAGCTCCTTTCAGTGGTGTACTCTTTCTTTTGACTGCATGGCATCTTACTTGATACTTGGAGATGAGGTTTTGGCACCTACCTAGTGGCCTTCGATGTTCTATCTGCTAGGTCTAAAATATAAATGTGTTTGGGGTTTTTTTTCTGTTTTCCTTATCTTTTTCATGTAGCGCCATGTTCTGGTTGCCCTAGGCAAGTGACCTGGTTGGAGCAACTTTAGAAGTTATCATCCTCAGTCATGGAAGTGTCCTGATGCAGATAAATTGAGCAGCTGGAAATTGTTGATGTGACATAGTATATATACACGTTCCCTCATAATAAGTCCTCATTCATTACATCTCTGGAAATCTCTTCCTTTTTTCATTCTCCTGATGACAACCAAGTATCAACAAGAGTCTGAGAGGTATCTTTAAGCAAACGAAAGGGGTTTTCTCTTTTACCTATGTGAATGATCCATTTTGCTTTTGCAAAATGGGTAGCAGTGCCAAGTAGATTCTGGGCAGAATAAAATAATCCAATTAATAAAACTGGCTAGGAAGTTTTCAGTTAACTGTTCTCATTTGAAAAATGCTGCTTTACAGAAGTGAAACAGACTGCTTGGTTCACAAATCTCTCTTTTGGAAAACTACTTTAGAAACTGTTAAAGTATTCCACCCCCACCGATTTTCAAGTGAGCAAAGCTGTTTGGTTTTGAATTTTTTTTTTAAAGTAAAATAGAATAAAATGTTCGCAACAGTCAAAATAAAAGTGAAATATTTAGAAATAAAGAAGGAAATGTGCATTTATATGCTTATAATGTACATGTGTATATATTAGATATACATTTCCAAAAGTAAGTAGAAATAAAATGTTATCTTTTAATTAAAAATTTATTACCTCCATTATTTTTATAAACCAGGAAAAAAGAATTCATGCACAAACCCAAGCCTTATTTCTTATTTCTTTTATTTAGATCATAATTTTTTTAAACACATAATTAAAGAAATTTCACAGTCTGTTAAAACCAACGTTTAGTTTACAACAGTGAAGTCTTCAAATCACCTGTCTTTGAGGAAGGGAAAAATACTCATTTAAAATTGTTCTGTATTATTAAACAGATTTGCTCTGCAGTGCAGTTATTTTCTTCAAGGACAGATTGAATTTTAAGCCTCTATGATTATTTATAGAGCTAGATTCTCTGCTGCTTTTTGCCTTGATTGTCATTTACATTGATGCAGAGTCATTGCTACATGGGTGTAAAATGCTGTCTTACTGAGATGGTTGATATTTATCCTACTTTGCACATATATATCACTAGACACAGAGCAAAACACTGCAGAATTAGACCAAGAGCTTTACAGATATTGTTAGAGGAACACTATGTTTTCATACTGAAAATACATGTTACCTTTTCTAAAAGTGGTAATGTCTTTTTTCACTGTGTGCAAAAAAAGTCCCAAGTCCCTAGGACCCTCAGGGAGAAGAAACTCAAACAGCATTAGGTTACTGTCTTTTAAATTCTTATGGATATGGTTTATAGATATCACACTAAATATATTTTCATAGCCCTCAGTAGCATCCCTGTTCTGTAGGTGTTAGGCTTTCTCCCACTTCATCAGTGCAGCGTTGGAGGAAATAAACTCAAATAAAGGAAGAAAACACTAACTTTGGTCATAGCCTTTTTCACACTTTTGCTAGATTCAGCCTATAAAGGCTCAACTCAGTTATCTAAAAAAAGAAATCTGTTAGTGTTTGAAATGCCATAGATCATATGAAATGCACACACAAAGATGTGAGATAAAATAGAAAACTATACCTTACTGAAAAGGCAGCCGAAAGACAGGCAGGACAGCTTAGGTCATCTCTAATGCACCTATGTACCAATGTCTATGCAGCTCAAAACTACCTTAAGAGTTTCAGAAATACACAGAAAAAGTAGTAGTATATGTTGTCATTTAAAGGGAAGTGTTGCCTTAAAATAATCCTGGCTCTCTGGAGCCAGATCAAAGAACTGCTTTGCTAGAGACCTGATCTTAGTCTGTCAGGAGAGGCAAATACATTAACTTAAAACACCTTTGTGTATTTTACTTCATAACTAGAGCAGACTTTATGGATGCATACAGACAGTTAATGCAACACAGCTGACAACCAGTCTTGATAACTCCATAAGTTGACCAAATCCTACTAAAACTCTACTGTCCCATTTTGAAGCAAGCAGAACACAGAGCATATATGGATTTTAGTAGCTGTGCTGAATAGCAGCTCATATAAAGTTGCTATAGATCAGTTTTTCCACTAGGGAATGAAGCAGGATTAATGGAAAAGTCTCAGGACAGCATATGATCAGATCTAAATCAATTTTTTTTTGTCCTGCTGCTAGTACTGTAGCTTGCAATCAAGAGCTATCCCTCTCCCTAGTATACTAAATGTATTTCTCCAGATTATCAGTAATTTCTAAATAAAGCTGTGGCTGGCTTTGAATCTGGACTGTAGACTCATCTGCAGTTCCTTTTCCTCAAACTTAACAGTGTACTATTTGGGAGAGGAGTGGCTGGAGAGCAGCCCTATAGAAAGGGGTCTGGGGATGCTGCTTGACAGCAGGTTCAATATGAGTCAACTGTGTGTCCTGGCAGCCAAGAGGGCAAACCACATCCTGGAGTGCATCAAACACAGTATAACCAGATGGCCCAAAGAGGTGATTACCCCATTGTATTCAGTCCTGAAGTGGTCAGGCAGTTGAACTAGATGCTCATTGTAGGTCTCTTCCAATTGAAATATTCTATTCTATTTCTATTCTATTCTATTCTATTCTATTCTATTCTATTCTATTCCCATTAGTAAGACTGAAACTAACACTTCATGGCAATTTCCTATACACATCTTCTTAAAGTCATATGTCCCCCTAGAAAATTTTCAGTCCAGAGGGTAATTTTAGTATCCGAGGCAAACGTAATTAATGTTATAAATTCTCATAGATTTTGCAGACCAGGGAAAATTTGCCTAAACCCCTAAATCTCACAAGATTCTCTTACTGATATTAATACATTTACCTTGGAAAGAAAGAACTATGTTTTACAGAGGGACTTCTGTCTTCAAACAGAATTGGACTACTTGCCTAAGCCTTTGAGTTCTGGTTTACTTTCAAAAAATCAGGAGGCCAGCAAAATATCTTTTTGATATGGTGTTCTTTTCCCTTTCCCTTTCCCTTTCCCTTTCCCTTTCCCTTTCCCTTTCCCTTTCCCTTTCCCTTTCCCTTTCCTTTTCCCTCTCCTCCTCTCCCCTCCCCTTTCCTTCCGCTTACAGGGTTCTTGTCTACACCGCTAATCATGACACTGAAGATATATGTTGCATGCCCAGAAGAGGCTCCTGGAGGTTATTTGTACACATTCACAGGCATGCCCCTACAACCTGTGTGGACAGCTATAGGGACACAGAAAGACAAACATGGTGTGGGGTTGTTCATATTACCTGTAGGGAGTGAAGCATCCCCAAAAGAACATCTGAGTTTCATCTGAGTTATTCTTTTCAGAACGAGCTTGTGGTTAGGCAGGGGAGTCTGGGATATGCAGTAGATCTAATCCAGACTGAGACTAGGAGCAAGTCTAATATGTCCCAGCTGACAAATGTTCAAGCAACATCGCTTTTCTCTTGCTGTTTCCATGCAGTGACTGCACCTCAGTTTCCCTACTAACCAGTAATCTGCCTTGTTTTTCCAAAAGCAGAGTTTTATATCTCTTTGATCAAATAAGAGAAATAACACAACTGCCAGGGTAAATAAAGTTCAGGAGAAATAGTCCTTTCCTGCTGGCTTCTGTGTCCTCTCTTCCTCTGAGCTACTCAAAGTTTTCACCTGTAAATATTAATTTTGCTAAAATTACTTGTTTTTCCCATTGGGAAAATAGCAATTAAATGTTCTGTGCCAGCTTGACATTCATTTGTACTGGCTGAGCTCCCTTGGAGCCTCATGGGAGATGCGGCTTGTGCACTTTATGTCCCCCTTCCTCCCCATGGGCTAGGCTTCCCATTGAGCTATATCTTCTGTAAGGAGAAACCCAACACCATTCCTTTCAATCTGTGTGTGTCTTTGTATCTCACCATCTTTCTCTGTTTCTTTCTAGAGAGATCCCATTTCTTTTTTTTAACCTGGAATTTATCTTTTTTCATTGGGAAAACATATTTTTTCTGTTTGTGCATAATGCCTCTCACCTTCACTGCTGTCATGTTTACAAGAGCTTTACCTTCCACCAAGTGTATTCTTCTGAAGAATACTTTTTTCTGGACTGATAATTAGGACATGCTTTCCTCAATAGATCTCTTTATATGTCAAATGTGTCTTCTATGTTGCCACAAAAGGGTTTGGTGTATCCAAAGTGGTTTGAAAAGAGATTGTATTACTCTTTGTATTGCACTTATCTTGAGATTCAGAACCTCTGTGGTGTTCTTAGGAAAAAAAAAAGAATTCTCACCTTTAGATAATTTGAGGTTTTGTTTATATGAAGTTTTTTGTTGTTTTCCTTTTACTTTTTTTTTTACTGAAGCCCTAGAGACTGGTCACATCTGGGACTGGTGTCTCTGGTGGCAGTACTTCAACACATACATAAGCATGGATAAACCAGTCGCTAGATGTGTTGTCAAGATGTGTGTGTGTTTTTCCCAGATTAGACTCACAGGAACTGTGTTTTCCTTCATTCTAACATGTATGGTTTGCTTTCTGGTCTCATCTGTGAGCTTCCCTTATGAATAAATGTGTGTTCATATCCTGTTATAAAATCTGAAAAATTGAGAATGTCCTTGTTCTTAGATTCCTTTTTTCCCCCCACCCACCTTTTTTTCCCCCTCTACCTGTAACACCTCCTTTAGTACCTCTTACTGAATTCAGTCCTTCTTTTACCATCTCCTTCAATTTGACTTCTGTCTCCAGGATTGCCCTTTCATTATTTCCTAGTACAAATAGCTATACTGGGAGTAGTGCAAGTTGCATCATTTTCCAAAGAGCCCATTATGTTCTGTACATTTTTGATAAAGATGTACTTAAGGTTATTTGATTTAGATATATTTAAGTTCTACTTTTTTGTTATGCAATCTTTACTATTTTTGTGAGATGAATGTGGCTTTATGCAACTGAAAGTTTTGGGTTTTTTTTGTTTTTTGTTTTTGTTTTTTTTTTTTGGTGGGTTGTAGTTTGGTTGGTTGGTTTCCTTTACTTTATGAGATGGGTTTTTTTGCCTTTCTTAAATAAAACTGAATTCAGTCTGATGACCACAGCAAATATTAATCATTGCTTGGGAAACCTTTATAAAAGAAGTCTGTTCTCTGATCTCAATGGCACAGGAATATCAGTGAAGTGGCTCTCTGAGCCCTGGTTCAAAGCTAACCATAATGAAGTCTATTTGTTGTTTATGAACACCATTTGCCTGAGTATGTCTTCAGTAAAGACACTAGGATTTAGCCCTTAATTACACAGCATAATTGTGGATAGGGAATGTGTTGCACTTAGAAAAGCAATTATTTTGCAATAAGGCTGCAAACCTAAAATTTATAAAACATTTCAATAGCACTTGAAATAAAAATTATATGTATATGAGATTGTTTTTTTTTTGTTTTCTGGTACCATGACAAACAATCTTTTTTTGGCCTCTGGCTCACAACATTGACAATACAAAACAACCTATCTACAGTACATTCCTTAACATGTATCTTTCCATGTTCTGTTGAAAGGTTGATTTGAAAAATCTTTAAGCATACCTTAAAAGTTCAAAAATTTCTTATAAAGTGTTGATTTTAGAAAACAAATAAATATGATTTTGTTTCTTTAGTGAGGAAACAAAATTGCTTTTCTGAAACAAACAAACTCTTACCTGGATGTTTTTGGAAGTTGAAAAGAATTAGGGTACAGTGAGTGCTTATCTGGATCTCTGCTCCAACCATTAAGGAGGTCCACTCCAATCTCACAAATCACAGACTTGACATGAAGTCATCAGCTTTAACCTAATGACATTTAAGTATAAATAAATAAATGTGCAGGAGTTCTGTGTGTGTGTGCCTTTAGTGAAGGTAGTACATAATTTCCCTTTTATGTACTTATTTACTTCTGTGCAGGAAGGTTAGAAACTTCTGGAAATGAAGGAGAGATGGAGGGAGAAAGAAAGAAAAAATATTTGTCTGTAACCACATGACTTTAAGCCTTTTAATTATGACAAGGTGGGGGGTTGACTCTAGCTGGATGTCAAATGCCCACCAAAGCTGCTTAATCAGTTACCTTCCTCAACTGGACAGGGGAGAGAAAATATAATGAAAGACTTGTGGGTTGACATAAGGACTCCACAGGTCCTGCCAGGAGCCTGCTGCAGCAGAGACTTCCCACGGGGCACAGCCTCCTTTGGGCATCCACCCGCTCCAGCATGGTGTCCTCCATAGGCTGCAGCTGGATATCTGCTCCACCATTAACCTCCATGGGCTTCAGGGACACAGTCTGCCTCAACAAGGTGCTTACTACAGGCTGCAGGGGAATCTCTTCACCTGTGCCTAGAGCATCTTCTCTCTCTCCTTCTTCACTGACCTCAGTGTCTGCAGAATTGTTTCTATCACATATTCTCACGCTTTTCTTTGGCTGCAATTGCTCTTGCACAATAACTTTTTCTCCTTCTTAAATATGTTATCACAGAGACTCTATCAACTTGGCTGGTGGATTTGGCCTTGGCCTGTGAATGAGCCACAACCTAGCAGAATGTTTTGTTTTTCCTATTGGTTTCATGTTCCAGAGGCAGAATCCGGCCCACCTATGTCTTCGTGGCTCTGCCCTCACCTGGGCGGTTGTGGTTGGAGTGGTGGGTGAGGTCAGGGCTCTTTTATCCAGGAGCCGATTAGTTGGAAGAGCTTCCTGTTGGGTGTGGTTTCTGTTAGGGCTGGTTGCATCTTGCTGAGCTCACTCTGTGGTGTCCTTCCATGTGAAGGGCCACTGAGGGTGCCAGCTCTGTCCGTTGTGTCCAACAGGCAATGCTAGCACCACAGTGGGCAACAGAGGAGCTGGACCCACAGGAATTTATGGTAGAAGTGTTTGAAAGAAGACTTCTGAGGGTATGTTGCTGAGTTAAGTGTTGGCCTGTGGGATTAGGCAGCTGATGGCAGCATGAAAAGATGATGGCTGAACCAGCACAACAGTTGGACACAGGGGAAGCTTCTAGTAGTTTCTAGAAGCCATCTCTATAGCCTCCCACTACCAGAGCCTTGCCACACAAAGACAATGCAGGAAAAAAATACCCTATTATGATAACAGTTAAAAACAAGGTCATGATTTTTCAGTGCTATGCTTTATCCTGAAATAGTACAGTATGATTGCACATAGCATTATGTAATACTTAAAAGCTATATATATTCATACTTTTCAAGAGACCTCCCAGAAAAATATCCCAGATACAATTACAGAATTTTGTATATTATTTCCAACTTAGGACGTACACAAACAAGATGCCCTTAAGGTATTGGGCTCAGGGTCATTAATTCCAGTCAAGGAGGAAGGAAAAGAGGTAGCAGAACAGAAAGTAGATAAATATATGAAGTTCGTAATCCAATGAATACTCTTGCGTATAAAAAGGTCTTCTTTTTGTTTTTCTATGATACCCATATGTTTATGTACATGTGAATGACTGAAATGTGTTGTGAGTTAAAAGTTCAGCCAAGTTCTCAGGAATAATCACATAAGCAGGTTGCCTCTATCAGTGGAATAAGGTATGTGGGGCAAGCAGGCTACATGGAGTTATTGCTTTCATCTCTGCACAAGAGGATATTGAGAGAACACAAAAAGGTAAAAATTGTGAAACAACAAAACTCAGAGGATGTATGCCTACAGGAGGAACTAATATACACCAGAGGATTCTGAAAATAGTTGGTTAAAAAGATATTTCTATCAGCAAGAGACAAAGAGAATCAATTCTTAACTATTGTTCAAGGCTCAGAGAGCACAGACAAAATGCAGCAGTTCAGGGCAGATAAATAAGTACATGCTAGGGATTCATCCACCAGTAAAATTACATTTATTCATTCAGATGAAATAATAAAGGAAATATTAATAATAAAGATTGTGACATCATGGAAAAGAGGGATGTCTGAAAAAGAAAAAAGACTGTAAAAATGCTGTGCTCTGAAAGCGTTAAGAATAAATATTTAAGCAAAGAACAATATTTAAGCAAAGCTAGAAAATATGCATGTTGTCTGACTGAAGCTTATGAAGAAGTCTCAGCTGAGTTTGCCAAGGAAAAGATGTCAGGTATAGTTTGGAAAGGAGTGCTGGATAAATTCAGGTTAAAAGTCACTATTTGGATATTATTCATTTCAGTGAATACACTTTAGTGAAAGTTCTACTCCCAAGATGGTTCTGAGATTAATTGGGTGGATCTAAAAGAGCTAGAAAGTTTTCAGACTTTGTAATGGATGGTGTTTTAATTTGGCTTAGAGAGTTTAAATTATGCAATGAGAGATTTTGCAAGGTTTTCAGAGGGTAAGAAGAAAGAAGTACACCAAAGGCTTAGATTAATCTAACAAATGTTCTATGCATTAGACAAAGAGGGACTAATCCTTCACTGGTTTGTGCCCTCAGTGTAATTTTGTGCAACTGCAAGGAGAGCTCTGCTTTAATAGCATCCATATTACACAATTCCAAATAACTGTATCAAGTATAAGACAGCAGAAAACGATGCTGAGTGTGAATCACTACCTACAGATCAAGGTGAAACTGAACTCTGAAGTTTCCTTTCACTATAATCTCTTTGCAATGCCCTACTAGTACAAAAGCCATTAGAGGCATTTTAAGTATAATGCAGACTTTAGAGTAATAAAATGAAGTCCTTTAAATTTCACCTTTTAAGGGAAAAAAAATCTATCTTTTTGTGTTTGAAATACATTTTATTTGTGTGGTGAACTGGAATGGAAAGATCTGAAATCCATCTTTAAAAACCATTTAAAAGTGCATGAATTCCAGATAGCAAACTAAAATATAGTCTTTCCACAATAGGTTACAGAGAAATTATTTAAATAACTGCATGAGATGAGACAGCTCTATCTGTAAAAAAAACAATTTCCTTTAAGTAAAGTATCAGCACAAATCTGATATTGCCATTTCGGCACTGAACTGCCTCTCTCCAGCTATTTACAGTGTAATTGCCATCCCAATTTCAGTGAAGGTCTGAAGTATTTTTCTTTCATACTGTTTCAAAGAGTTGTAGGGGTTTTATGGAACTTCAAGCACAGCTACATTTCAGGGAGTAGAGGATAGGAGGACAGCAAGCAGGCCATAGGCCATAGAGGCTATGTTGGATAGAACTACGATCATTCCACCCTTGGATGGAAGGAGAAAGAGATTCTTCCTCTTGTGTCTTCCCAGGTCTCACTGAGTCATTTCTGTCCTGAAATCTCCTGTAGCTCTGGAAATCTGGGGAGAAACGTGTAATAAAGACTTTACCATCTGAGAACTGATTAAAAAGTCAATCTCCTTATTTTCTTATATTACAAAATATAAGTTAAATAAGAAATAATTAAAATAATTAGTAAGTATGGAAAACAAATAGTTATCCACTATTCAGTACCATAAATATTTCCAATTAATATTTTAGCATGAAGCATATGGTTAAGAACTTAGGTTCAATTCAACCAGAACACCATTTGGGATTTAACTGATAGGTATTCAGTTAAATTCTACAGCATGTTTAGCAAACAGCAGCATAAAATGTGTGACCAATTTAATCAGCATGTGCATTGGGAGTGGCTATAAATATGTTTCTAATGAATACCCAACTACCCTTATGAAATCAACATTTATGTCCTGCTTTTTCTCTCCCCACTCCATCTGCTTTCTGAACATTGCAGTCTGTGGGTATTCACCAGCTAAAACAAAACCAAAGGAACAAAAGCAAAACCTACCTACAAGGCAAGAGAGGAACTCTTGCAGTTGAGCAGTCTGACAGAAGGAAGTCAGGTTACCTCCTCACTACCGTCATCTGGATTAATGTACTCACACATAGGCACACAAGCATTTACATTTGCAAACGTGGAGTAGTGCCAAAGCTTCTCCTGCCTCTGGAGTTTTTAAAATCTTCATTCCAACCAGTGGATTAGACTCATGATGAGACAGGCATCAGAGAAGTGGTCCACAGGCTCTGTTTCCCTGAGACAAACAGGTCAGAATATAGATGTGATCCTACTGGGAGTAGGGAACAGATTTATGTCACTGCTCTTTGCTAGATCTTTCAGAAGAGGATAGCTGTATGCAGACTGATTTCCTATACTGACAATTGTGAAAGATTTGTCCTGGATCTACTGCCAAAACACCAACAGGTTTTTCGTATACTGTGGTGTGTCTCTACAGTTGTGTTAACAGAGCAATATTCCATTTACTTTGAATAGCAGAGTACCATTTTGAAGTTCTCTCTTAGTGATGCCACAGCAAAAGCTGGGCATGCTGGAGTTGTTTCTGGTACTCACACAACACAGTATAACAGTCACTGTGTAACTATGTGCTGTAGTAGGGGGAGGAGAGGACTAAGCAGCTGTTGAGGAATGAGCGTGCGCTTTTCATATTCACTGGCATTAAGCGAAATGTTCTTGCTCGGGAGAAGAACTTAATCAATCAAGAAATGATTTTAAGTACCTTTAAAATCACTTGTTGTCTCAATTCTATATGCTAATGCAATGATTCATGTGGCTTCAGTACTGCAGGTTGCAATCAGTCTTTCCAGTAACTAAACACAATCCTTTTAACTAGCATCCTGTAAAATTCACATTAAGAGGCTGCAAGCCTACTTCATTAATCTTTTCATTAATCTACTACTAACCCATCAGACAAGAGGGGTATTAGGCATCTGTGGGCCATTTTATGCAGATTTTAGCCCTTAAATTTCTAGAACACAGCATAGTAATAGTTCGGTGTGCATTGCTGCAAATAAGTCTGAAAGCATTTCTATGTTCATCTGATTGAAAAAAAATACAAATAAGCCAACAAAAAGTTCTATTTTTGGCACTGGTTCATATCTAAAAATTTTCTGAAGTATTTAAAGCATTCTTTTTTAGGAAAAAATATGAGATACGGGTTGACAGCTTGTATAACAAGTGTTAACCCAATGGGATTTTTAAAAACTGATGAATTAATCCTGAAAATCCAGGTTTAAAACAGAAAGCCTGGCAGGCTCTTACCTGCACTGCTCATGAGAGCTGTTAAAATACTAATACTTATTTTAGAAAGCCTTTAAAAATGTTCTATTGTCAAAATTCAAACTTTAAAATGGTTTAGTTGTAACCAAGTGCCAAAGCTGTAGCATTAGGAAGGAGAAAAATTCCTCTGTTAGTCTGGGGTTTTTTGGTAAAATTTATTTTATTAATCAGAAACATTTTAAAACCATTTTTTCAATAAAGTTCTGCATAAAAAAAGATCCTTTCATTTCTGTGCAACATTCCAGCTAAAGATCTTGGGAATCTCTGCAAACATTCATGAGCTTAGGCTCTCAACCATTATGTGGAACATATTATTGCTCTAATTTCACAAGTGGATAAACTGAGTCACACAGTAAAGGTGGCTAAGGTATTGCAGTTCTTCCCCATTCAACTTCCACTATGCATTTCAGTAATTACTTACTCATTGCCCCAGAATTCACATGAAAATGGTTTACATTCCTATTCATCTAGGAGATTACTACATTTATCTGGAAGATTTGAGCTCCATTCCCTGTTTCAGGAGAGATGCAGGAATGTACTATCCATAATAGACACATAATAGAGCATCAAGTGTATTGACTAAAAACAAACCAACAAACATTCAAAGGTTCATTCCACCTTGCTTGTGAGCTGACAAAACCAAGAGCTTAACTGCCCTGCACTTTTATACATAGCAGAGGAAGATGATGGTTCAAGTCACAAGTGAAGAAGATCTTCAGCCACAAAATAAATATTTAAAAGATGTTCTTTTTGTTTTGTTTTGTTTTCATATCGGTTAGCTTAGGTAACACCTCAATGTGCCAAAGTGCACTGGCTTTCTGTTTAGTACATTATTTTTGTGGATAGAATGCTAGGATGCATTCAGGGCAACAAAGCTGGTGAGGGGTCTGGAAAGCATGCCTTATGGAGAGCAACTGAGGGAACTGGGGCTCTTTAGTCTGGACGAGACTGAGAGGAGACCTTATTGTGCTCTACACTACCTAGAAGGAGGTTGTAGCGAGGCTGGTGTTGGTCTTTTCTCCCAAATTACTAACAATAGAACAAGACGTTCAAGTTGTGTAGGGGGTGGGGTTAGATTAGATATTAGGAAGAAATTCTTTACTGAGAGAGTGGTTGGGCACTGGAACAGACTGCCCAGAGAGGTGGTGGAGTCACCATCCTTGGAGGTGTTTAAAAAAATGAGTAGATGTAGCACTTGAGGCTATGGTCTAGTGGTTAGGGAGATGTTGGGATGCAGGTTGGACTTGATCTTGGTGGTCCTTTCCAACCATAATGATTCTATGATTCTTTCAGTAAGATTTAGTCTAATAATATGTATTCCATATAGGAAGCTTGTTTGGAAAATCAGAAAGTGATGATTCATTTGCCTTTCCCTTCCCCTCGGACTCGACTTCTCATGCATTTGGCGATGGAAAAGATGACTTTAGTTTTCCGTTTGCATTTGGACAAGATCAGAGATCATCGCAGTCTCCTTCTGTGAAAGGTTTTCATTCTTCCTTACAAAATACAAAGCCATTTACATTCTTTTGAATACCTTTGACTTCATTTTAAATTCTTTTCCTACTTAGCCTTGACAAATGTTTCCAGTTTCTTAAATTAAACTACAAGGCATTTCATCTCCTCCTTTCATTTCGTGTACTAATACATTATTGCCGTTGCCGCAGAAGCACGTGTATGTTCATCAGGCACGCGTGCCTTGAGATGCAGCTTTTATAATTTATTTTCTAAATATGTTGTTTTCATAAAATGTTACAATAAGCTCTTGCTAAATTGGCATTTACAAGTGGCAGAAGTATAATTTTGCAGTATTGTGTGTCAAGTTAATTCAATATCTGTGAGAGCATCTAAACTTCTAGATGAGTACTTTCAGCCTCTGATATAGACTAAATAACTTGTGTTAGTAAGAATGACTTTATTGTAGGAGAAAAAGCTGAATTTGAGTTCAAGCCAATATTCTTAAATTAGCTGTTATACACAGAATATTTAGAAAATTTTTGAAATAAAGATATTTGTTAATTTTATGTAAAGTTTTTGTGGGTATTTCTTAATATCCAAAGTTAAATGTTTCAGTTATAATACTTTTTAACTTCTGTCTCTCTAACTTGAAACACTGGAATACAGTTGCTTCCTCTACCTAGTATCTTTTAAAAAGACACAAAAGCAGATCATTCCCAAAGTCTAGCTGTGGTAAGTACGGATGTATCCACTAGTTCTCCACTAGTGGCTTGCCTGATGGAGCAGCTGGCTGGGAAGGCAGTATCCGGGTTACTCAGCAAGGAATGCTGAGCGTTCTGAGCCACCACAGCACGGAGTGAGTCCCTCCAAACCATCTTCTCTAGAACCAGCAGTTTCACATTTATGGCCTTTGAAGGAAATACCAGATCACTTTTGTATTATTTTTTTTCTGTTACATGTGAAAATTCCTGATTTCTGAAACCCTTTGGGTTTCTCAGTCACTTACTATGAAGTGAACAACCTGCCTGACAGCGGGCGAGCAAAATGCTGAAACGGGAACAAAGCAAATCCAGGAGAGACCACGTCATTCAGCAGCCTTCAGAGAAGACATTGCAAATGCACAGGCTGGTCAGAAGTACACGTGGACTGAGGAACAAGTTGACAAAAAGCATCCTACCAGGATAGTCTGCACAGTCCACCAAGAAAATGTCAACAAAGTCCACAGGGGTGTAGAGTCCCCTTCCCTCTGCTGACCTGCAAAGCCCTAAATGACCAAAAGCTTGCTTATCGATGCCACTGCTTCTTTTCTGCCAAACTCCTGAAAGTTTTAGGATTATTTTTGTGCAGCCCAGCTTCTCCTTAAGTAGTTTTTGCCTAGAGAGTGTGAAGGTTGGGTATTTTTTAACTGAAAAGGGATTCAGGAAGTTCTAGTGAAGTGCTGCTGAGATCCAGCTAATAAGTGAGATGTGGATTTTATGCTCTCTAAATGTGGGTTTCCAGGTTAATCTATTTTAAACAGTGTTTTGAGAGCCTTTCTGTGTTATTTGGGGTAGTGTTTTAGGCTATGCTACTGCCAGATATTCTGAGATAATTTAGAAAGCCAAAAAGTACAATTTAGTTTGCTCAGTTGTGCAACAACTGAAGCTTTCTTTCCTGTCTTCTGATGAATTCTGTCCTCCCTGTCTCTGACGTTACAGCCCAGTAGTCAAGGCTGGTGGCTGAAGTGGGAGAGCCCATAGTTCTAGCTCTTGCTGGATGTTTCCTTGCCCAAATTGGCCAGGCTGATTAATAACACAAAAGAGGAGGCTACCTCAGAAGGCAGCCACTCCACATTTGGGATTGCTGTTCAGAGTGTGGGATAACTTAGCTGACTCTGGTAAATGAGGAGCACGTATAACACGTGTGACTACAACTGAACTCAAGACCAGTAACCTCCAGCAGCAGGATAGCGATGGCAGCTGGGAGCTGTAATCTCTTAAAAGCAGAGCAGCTGTCTGCAGAGTGGGAATGTGGTTATGCTGCTGTGAATGCTTGGAGAGGGGGTGCCTTTTTGTTCCATCCTTGTGTTGCATCTGGTAAAACAGAGTTCAGGTTCACAACTGAGCCCTAATAACAATAAAACCCCTCTCTTAAATAAGCAGAGCAGGGAGTTAACTTTGAATCTTAGATGAGTATCCTAACCAGGAGGCAAATATTTATTTAGAGTCCTGATATGTCTCTTGTTCCATTTAAGTTTTTAATGATGTTTTCAACAGAAAACTATTTAACTTGAAAATTCCTTGTAAAAGCTGCTGCACCACCCAGCATTATGTCATTGCTGGTTAAAGACTTTGTCACCAAAAAGGTAGGAAATATAATGTTATTTGAATGACTTTTTTATTTTGTTGAGTAAAATTTTTTTGAACAGTAAAGAATGAAATTTCCACTCTTACCTGCTGCTTCCAGGAGGGAGACACTGATGCCTCAGTTAAAAAGAACTAATACCTACACTAAGATGTCACTTTTATGACCATAAATAACACAAAGAGCAGTTCTCCACATTTGCCATGTTGTGCAAAGTGGTCTTCCAGTAAAAAAATAATCATTATAATTTATAAGGTGATAGAACACTTTGACTGGAGCCCCATCTGTTTTACTGCTAGTTTTACTGATGCATAAATGTAAAACATGCTTATAAACAGTCCAGGGTATTTGGCTAACAGATAAGCAACGGTTGGACAGGTCTGATGCTAAAGAATTAATCTAGAAACTAGGAGGTAAAGACTAATGGAATAACTTCTGGCCGTGGTGGGATATAGCATTTATTTTAATGTAATGCTGGTTTTTGGCTTCATGCACCACTTTTGGTAGAGAACTAGACATTCATCAAACTGTTCCCACCCAAAAATCAGCTTTCTAGTTGAGAGCAATTTATTAATTTTCTGTAACTTGAGTCTATCAATATAAAGCATAGACGCACAGCAGAAGACTCTTTAGGCCAAGTTGCTCTGTGCTGTTTATATATAATGCTTAAGGTGACGAAATAACGAGAGTTCCTTAATGTTGTACCAGAAACACCGTTTGGTGTTCAAGTACAGTTGTGACATGTGAGTGTGTTAAAATTGGTTCTTTACCATATTAAATTTCCAATGACAACATCGTGTTAATGCATTGAGGGGGGAAAAAAGATACGCATTTAGCATCACACTGTAGATCATCTCATATAACTGGTCACTTGTTTTGTGCGTGATACGAGTGTAAATGTGTAAAATGTATAACTGCAAGGGCAACCAGAATTCTGGGATGGAAAAACTGCAGTGATACAGGTCGTACAAAACTGAGTTACAGCCCGCAGTGCTTGTTGGAGAATGTGAAATCTGAAGTTGTGGCTCTATTTCTAGCTACCTGGTAAGATTAATAGTAGGGTTCAAAAGTTACCACCTGGATCTTTAAACATCAAGCAACTAATTAAAATCCTGATTTTGGTTGCAACTGTTTACAGTCTGAGTTGCAGTCTTTCCACACAATTCAAGAAAATTACCACGCTGAGCATGGTTGTCTGCCCAGTTTGGTCTCTATAAATACAAAAAACCGTTCAATTTTTTATTTCAAGGCTATGACCATAATTCAAACTTAATGTTGGAAGTGGAGGGGCACCATATATTGGTAAATGCAAACTTTGGGAGCAGCAGTAGAAGAATCATTGCATTGTAAGAAAACAATCTTATACTATAGCATTAATACGCTTAAGAATTTGAAGGAAATAAGCTTTAAGTGCTACTTATTGTAACAGATTGGAATGTGTAGACTTACAGTATTAGATGGTAGTAATCTCCCTGGTGCAAGGCTGATTGCATGGGTAGCAAGAGTTGGCTAATCCTTTTCAGCCAATGGCATAAAACAAGGATTAGTTTTTCATTTATTGCAACTGAGTGGGTCATTAGGATCCAAAGACACTAATGAGCCTGAACAGGCAATTGGATTCTGGTTTCAAAGTTATGGACTAGTTTGAAAGGAGATGATTGTGCCTTTTAATGATTTAAAACATGACGTTTCAGTGACCTTTTTCCTGGAGAAAATGAGTGAAGGATATAACCACGGAATGCAAACCTGGAACGTTGACTTTTTCTCTTGGAACTTGAGTTGTTGCCAGATTCATTGCCTTAGAGGCTGAATGGCTCATTTAGAAATATCTCTGTTGCCTTGCTTTTATGTTCTGCTCTTGATGTCTCCAGAGTTGACACAAGTCACATGCAATCAAGTCTACGTTCCTGGTGGACAGGCACTGTCCTAATATTCTCTGACTCACACCCAGGTTGTTTGCAGCTCAGCAGTTCTGCTTCCAGACACATCACTTTGTGTTCTGATGCTAACATCTTGCTGAGAAATTGCCTCTTGGCACGTTGTTTCTGGAATCCTGTACCTTGCTTGATTTGATGTGAAGATGATGCTCTTTTTAGCACTTGCAACATGTTACCTTGGGAAAGGTAAATTTTTCCTCCTTGCTACATCGCAAATTTTCTTCTTTTCAATAATTGCTTGAATTCAGCAATAATAGGTTTCTTCTATTTGGTTTCATTCACATCAAAAGATGCTTCCAAAAGGGTATAAAAGAGTATTGGATGATGGACATTTATTTCCATGTTAATAGAATGCTTAAACAAGGCAAATACTTTGACTGTTGGGATTCCCCAGGAGAAATAATGTCAAATGTTTTAATAACATGAACTTAATTTTCTGTATTGTACGACAAACCACAAAATTATTTTGCACAGGACTTACTCCATAATCCTTTGAGACTTGGGTTGGGGAAAATCAGGGCAAGAAGTACGGGGCCTAAGCAAAAGAAGTTCTTGCTAGTGGGGAACCAGCTGTTATGACTGGTGGGAAGCTTGGTAGCTGACAGTCCATGAAGCTTGGTAGTTGACACTCCATACTCAAACTCAGTTTGGAGCTTGCTGTTCTTATCTGCTCCCTTCTGCCGGAGCAGGACTGCCCTGAGCTAAGCACGGCCTCTTCCTGCTTGTTTCTTTTTCTTGAGGCACGCGTTTGGCTTGTTTTACTATTTCCACAAATTGCATGATGCTGTGATCAGTGATGCTGCTCACTGCCACAGCTGCAATGTCCAGGAGCTACAGGTATCAGAAGTGGTTAAAAATGTTTCTTAACAATTATCCACAAAATCCATCGTAGGCAGTGTTTCCATTGCATTTCTGGGAGGTGCCAAGCCTTTGAAGCACTCTAGTTGTTACCCAAGCGGGACTGGTGTGCACCACAACTTCAAATCATGCTACATGGGTTGACAAATGTCACCAGGTACAATATATACTTCAAGGTGACTTTTTGCCTTGGGAATCTTGCCCCGAACACTTGACCAGTCATGTTTCTTGCTGCTGCTTATATTGAAGGAGTCGTCATAAGCAGCTGCCTACTTCTTTTTCTCCCTCATACTTGGAAGAGGCTTTCAGAAACATGCCGGTTATTACCAGCACAGTCTTGGAGGGGAGATATTGCACTAAGGCCTTGACCACCCATGCTTGTTGCAGACCCAGAGCTTGCCACTCTTGTAAGAAAAGTGATGCAGAGCATGGCTTCTTCGATTTTTTTTTTTTTAAATTTTTTTTCCATCTTGAACTAATACGGATGACTCATCGTCAGAGGCCAAAGAGCGGTAGGGTTCTGAGAAAGATGTAAATCACAGATTATATGGAAACCAGCACTGAACTTCAGAGGTGCTTTTAAACCCCTGTTGCTTATCTAGTCAGAGCACTTAAAAGACTCTGGTTCTTTGAAGTGGGTATTGACTTGTGTAAACTTCCTCTCTAACTTGGGCTGTGCTCTCACCAGGTTGCAGAAAAAAAAACAGACTTTGTTTTTGCTAGTGCAAGAGAAGTGTTCTGATCACAAAACTAGTAACTGTTGGATTGATTCTTCTGCTTTAGGCTCACTTCATAGACCCAAAAGCCATGAGAGCAGCTCCAGACAGTGGGGCTTGGGGGGTTGATGTTGTTGCTCTGTCAACTTGTAATTCTCTTTTATTAATTACAAATTAATACAGTAGTGACTAAAAACTATAAACTGCTGAGCGTGTGGTGCCACATATGGTAAGAATGTTGTATTATTATCACCTGTAGGCAGAGTTTTAACAAAATTGCTAATTGTGACAGTTTGGCAATTCATTTTTTTGGTTATAAAACCAATAATTTGATCAACAGAAGAGGCTCATTGTCCAGATCAATCTATTATATAGTCCTGAGATATTCTTGGTGCTTATCAGAAGGACACCTGGATTGCTCATCTGGCGTTGTACTAAAACTATATAGGTTTGCCTTCAATGATTATATTGCCACATTATTGTGGTCATTGGGCCTCTCACAGTCCCCAGTAACATCACGAGGAATGAGTTTGGTGTCAGATGGTTGAGAGACCTTGGATTGTTGTAGACTTCCCACAGGTCTATGGGCAGAATCACAAGCAAGAAGATGACCTCAGATCATCTGAAACTGTTCCTACTTCCTGAACTGCTGGACCATCTATGGGGGAAGGAAACTTATCTCCATGGCTATCAAGAGTAATATTTCCAACACCTGCACATCCACATAAAAGAATTAAAAATATAGTGGTAGGGAAGAGATTTTTGTGCTAGCATCAAGAGACTGTAAGAGTTTCTTTTCTGAAGAATCAGAAATATTACATCAGCATGATGAGATACAGCTACATAAAGTGTCTGTGGGTTTGGCCTGAAGTCTGTGCACTGCCTGTGCCCTTACACTAACCAGGGTTTGCTGGGGCACAAAAGATCCACACGCACCATCTGCTCCTGTCCCTGTGCTGGTTTCAAAGGAGGAGGAAGGCACAGATGATCTAAAGGAGAAGAATTCCTCCTGTGTTGCCCAAACCGCTTCCATGTTACCTCGGGCACCTCTGATACGCAGCAAAGGGCTGGAGCACGAGTCCTCTTCAGTAGGTAAATGACACGCTGGCGCTTTGCGTGTTCGTCGCAGCTAGCTCACATACCGTGGTGTCGATGTTTGAACAGAACGTTTTACATCACAAAAAGAGGAGAAAAAAAAAGAAAGATGCTCCAGCGGATACTGTATTTCAGTTCCCTTTGAGTTTTATCTGAGCTGACATCACTGGAATAAAGTAGATTGTCAGGGGCTGGGCAGAGTGCTTTTATCATTTGCAAGTATTGGCATAAAGTAAAATAATGATTTGGATTTCTGTTTTCTGTCTTTTGTGGCATACGTTGTCAGTTGCGGTGATGGTTTTGACAAGGGAGTGCTGCTGGGTTAGTGATTTCTTCCAGAGCTTCAGAAATAGTTAAGTTATCTGTTATTATTGTTGTATCAGGACTGACAGTTGATGGTCAGTGCTTATATATTGTCTTTCTAAATTACAAAACGAAGTTAGGAGCAGCAAATGCATCTCTCTGCTTTTAGAAGGTTAATTCTGTGGGATTATTTGTCATGTACTTAGATTCAGACTTGGTAAAATTCTTGAAACTTGTTAAGTTGCGCAGAACAGCTTCAGAGAATAGAGGGTTTTCTTCTGTAATAAAGCAGGGAAGAGAAAAATACTCTGCTGAGCATCTGTCTTGAAAACTTGTAGTCTTTAGGAAATGATCTCTGCAAGCTCCTGAGTGGAGGCTGTTACTAGAGCGAATGCCTGCTTCTATCAGCTGCTTTTGTCCCGTATTTACAGTACAGCGACTCTGATGCTAGTTTTATAGGCTGGTGATCTACACAGCGGGTGTTTAACTGCGCATTTCCCTAACTGAAGCGCTAGTCCTTGTAAAGCTCTGTCATTGAGGGGTGTAACATGAATACAGGTTTATTAACATACCGGGATAATCACTGCTAAATAATGTAGGTAAATATGGCTAGGATTTCAGGGACTGTGTGATAAATAAACTAATAAAACTGAGTTTTACGTGATCAGCTACTCCCAAACTAAAAATAGGTTGGCTTTCTTACTCACTTTATGTGAGAACTGGATAAACTCTGTAAATATTCCTCATTGGGAAAACACTATTGCAACTTGCAGGACTGATTTGGGAGCAATCCTTCCTGTTCTCCTTTCCTCCGTGAAAACTAGTGTGTGTCTGAACTACTTTGTGGTCAGAGCTGGGAGACCTACGTAGAGGGTATCATTGGTATCCCGGGAGTGCCCACAGGGTACAGCTTCTTTTGGGACTGGGTTCTGTTAAGTGCAATGAGAGGGAGTCTAAGCCTTAAATGTTTTACAGTTTAAAAAGCCTGGGCAGACGATGTTGGGCTGGGTCAGAGCATGCTCAGTGCTTCCCACAAGTGCTGAGTTTGGTTTCCAGTGAAGCCGGTGGGAGTTAAGGTTGCTTAGCACCTCTCAGTCCCAGTCAGTCTGCTCCACCGAGCCTCTAGAACTCATTAAAAAGAAAACATCAACTAAAATAATAAAGAATAAACAATTCCCATTTAGTTTCATAGCATTTGGGGGGGGAAGCCTTAAAATAAATATTGGGCATTTGGAAAATGTGATAGTTGGAAATAAAACAGGGTTCCTGTTGCTGGCCGGGTTTTGCTAGGACAGCTCGGGAAGGCTTCGCGCACCAAGTGCGAGCTGGGCCATTCCCACTAGATCAATGTTACTGACAAGCTGTGCTCTGAGCAGACTTGTCATCAAGAACTTAAGCTGGGAGAAATTTATAAAATCTGAAAAAGAGCAGCTTTCTATGTGTTGAATGCCCTTTCAAGTGCATGTCAGTCTAGAAAGATGATGAAAGAGCGGATCTGATGAGGGAAAGCGAGTCAAATAGCAAGAAAGAAAAAGTCACGGTGGGGGAAAGACATGCCGGCAGTTAGTGCCAGAGCTGTAACACATTTATTCCTTCTCACCCCCGGATGGTAGTGAGACTATAGGTAAGATTAATTGATGTCCACGGGCTCTGGTGCTTTCAGAGCTGCATCTACGCAGAGCAAAGGAGATCCCCGTGTTAGCATGTTCCATGTGGCAGCAGTCCCTGTGCAGGCCAGTGTCGGGCAGCATCGAGACCCTGTGGTCAACGGCGACGTGCCTGGGAAGCCAGCCTCGTTTTTCCGACAATAAATACCATCTCTGTTGGGGATTTCTTTATTGTCATTGCCGCAGTCAGCATTACAGCTTCTGGCAGCTGGTGTGGGAGGCGGAAAGAAGGGCATCCATATGGCGCTGTGCATCATCTCAAAGGTGACTTGCGTTTGGGAAGATTCTTACAGATGTCAACGGTGGGTCATTTAAGGCCTGATTTTGTTTCAGCAAAGTCAATGGGGATTTTGGCGTTTGTTAGTAGGAGCGGAAACAAAACCGTAATCCCTGGCAATTCTGTTTGTATTACAGTATAGCCAGCGTGTCACAGATGTGCACAGCATGCTGTGAAAAACACAGGGGCACGTGCTGCTGTCACCTGCTCTCCCACAGCTGTGGGACTGAAGCCAGAGTGGACCTGCAGACAGGCAGGTTTGGGCCACTGTTGGAGACCACCAATTTATTTATTTATTTATTTATTTTTTCCATCGCCTGTGAGATAAAGTAAATTTTGGGGAAGTAGATGTGATTCACTAAACTTATCTTTTGCTGCCTCCAGTCTCACTGCTGGTGAGCTCTCAAGATGCTGAGAGCATCACTTGGCCAGATGCAATGGTAGTTACCGCATGTGTCCTAAGATCTGGAGTGCGATGACAGACGTTCCCAGAGTGAAAGGGAGGGCATTTAAGCCAAGGTTGAAGCAGGGGAGGACAAGCAGGAAAAAAGAAAATAAGCAAGAAGCAGGATATCAGAAAAAGAACAGGATCATGAAGTGTGAAGAAGGAACACTGGGTGGGAAAAGAGATCCCTCAATGGCTCCTGTTAATTCCGTCTGAGTCACTTTTCTTTGACCCAAATGCTTTATCTCCTCAGTGTCTCCTCCCTGCTGTGCGTTGGCTCCAGCGAGCACTGGGCACTGCTCTGAGGACATGGCCAACTACTGCGAGGCAGGGACCTCTGCTTTCTTACCGCTTTTATAGCTTATTGTTAGAACCTCAATGGCCGATTACATCAACTGAGATGGGCAGTGATCTGAGGAGACGCTGAAGTACAGACACCAGTAAAGCCATTGCTGAGATGGACAGTAGCAAAGACATTTGGAAATCCCGATGCAGAAATGCCAAAGTCTCTGTGTGCTTCCACTTACGTAACTCCTCCACTGTACAAAGTGCCAGCCCTGGCACTCGACGCTGCCACACCGGCCTCATTTGACCACAGCATAAAGTATCTTTTCATCTTACAACGTGCCTCCTTGTTCTGCAGTGCTGACCTGAACATGCCCGAGCGGTCGCTCTTCATTTGTGAAGTGGGCTGCACTTAATCCAGGCGCTGCTCCAGCCCAATGGGCTCTGCTAAAATTGATTTCTGCATCTGAGCTGCTTGCACACGGCTAGAATGGGACTCACACCTGGCCAGCTTCTTGGGTATACTGTTAGGAATGCAAGGACACTCAGAGCATCGGGGGTGGAGAGCGCCTGCATCTCTGGGGTGGGATTTTTGTGATGAATGGAGCCAGTCCCCTGAACTCAGAGCTCATTTCTCCATCTCCTTGAGAAAGCCGGAGGTACCAGCTGATCTCAACAAATGAGTTTGTTGACAGAGTTAACAAACTGGCAGTATTTATCTTATGATAAATGTTTCATATGATGAGTTTGTTTAGTAAGAAGCCAAGTGTTAACTGAGTCCAAGTTAACAGATACTTTCTCAGAACCTTGGAAAGTAGAGCAAGGACAAAGTGCATGTCGCTTTTCAGCTTTGTTCCTCTTGCCAATACTTTCAGCATGGTGTAAGTGCCACTCACACGCTCCATGGCTGGCAGCTCTGGCTGTTCACGCATTCATGATCCAGCAGGAACATTGTCTCCACAAACGGAATATGTGCAAGCAGAGGCACGTGCACCCCAACAAACACCACTGTGGTCCCTGTTCTGTGCGCACGTCTGTGGTCAGGCTCCTCCTTCCCGAAGCACGTGTGGATATAGGAAGGTGTCGTATTAGTGCAGGGTCTAAATAAAATGAATGTGAAGCTGCTAATGTCCATGCCAATTAGTAACATGAAATAAATTTCTAATTAGAGCAATTGTGAAGGCCGTGTCACCATTTCTGGGGCCAGGCCTATTTTATTAAGGTAAATGGCCAGACTTCAAATTTATTTGTTTCATTTAGCCTCTGGAGAGCTGGATCTGTCACTGGGCCAGTCACTGGTCTTCCTGTGTCTCTGTTCTCAATGGGTAAAAATGAAAATGTTAATAATGGCTTTGTCATCATCGTTATTTTTATGTGCTACAAGGTCTGTAAGAAGAGCCAATGTCTTTTATGAGACTGATCAAGTGGGGAAAATGCTGATAATTTGACTTAGCCTCAGTTGTGCTGGTGCATCTTTTGGTTGTTTAGACTGCAAATTGAACAGGGCATCATTCCTGGGAGTGAGCTGAGTGCCTCTTACACAAAGGTTTTAGTCTCTGAATGTGAAGTCATGATTCCGATAAAGCTGAATTGTAATATCCTGGGCAACCTGCTCTGGCTGACCCTGCTTTGGCTGGGGAGGTTGGACGAGATGATCTCCAGAGGTCCCTTCCAACCCCTACCATCCTGTGATATGATCTCAGTAACAGATAAGCACGGGTCATCCCCGGATTCCCAGCGAAAATAGACCCATAGCTGCTGCCCCGCTTCTCCACTGGTGTGTCCAGCCTGTTTCATTGATTTTGCCTCTTTCCGTTCCTCTTCCCCTGAAGGTGTCAGCTTCTCCCACTCCTTCATAAAGGGCAAACATGTAAATTATGAAATTAATTCTTGTGGCTAGCATCAGGGTGGGATTTTGCAGACACCTCAGCACCTTTCTTTTCAAGGTCTCATCTGAAAATGTCTTCTCTCCCCATGGTCAACATCTGCTGTGCTGCAGCTGTCTGTGAGGATTGTTCAAACTGACTTTAAGGTGAGAAACTGGGGCTGCAGCACTGGAGGGCAGCACCCTGGGCAACCGACTCCACTGCTGCCACCCAAGCCTGTGATGAAAGCTGGGTAGTAGATGGGAGGTTTCATGACAGGTTTTGACATTGTGAAATATTACCTTTCTTCTGTGTTGCAGGAGAGGAGTAGTTTTCAAAAAAAAAAAAAAAGTTTTAGGGATGTCTGGGGTCAGATGACACATTTTTATTTCAAGTGCTTAAAAACTGGATTTCTTTACGCGTACAAAATAGAAAAGCTGAAATGACAACCTGAAAACTAACTTCTGTGACTCTGGCCAGATCTGGCAAACCTTTCAGTGTTGATGGGAAACAAAATATTCTGCTTGATGTTGACTCTATTCATACCCCACTGATCAGCTTTTCTTGCAAAGTGTTGTGAGGAATATTTAGATTTCTTACCAGAATTGAGGATTGTCAGAAGCACCTGTACCCTTAGGCCAGCAGGAAGCTCGCTCTGAGCTGTGTGCTCTGGGTGCTGCTCCCACTTGGTCTCCAGGAGAGGAACAGTGTCTTCTGGCCATGGCTGAGTATTTGCTGCAGAGGTAGCAGAGGAGCAGCTATTCTGGGCTGGGGAGATGCGGATTCCTGTCAGGGTAGGACATTTTAACCTTATTTATGAGAATAAATGCTTCTTTGCCAGTATTGGGTTGTTATGCAGAGGATGTGTCACTGTCTTGTTACAGTACTGAAAAGATGCATTTTCCCATTCCCGGAATGTCACAAACATTCACAGGACAATGAAGGGCAAAGCTACATTCCCATTTATTGGCAATAAATGCAGCAAAGCTGTGCTGAGCTTTTAGCTCCAAGAACTTCAGGTGGAAACCTGGTGAAAGCAATTCTAAGATTTGGTTGAGAAGATTGGGGATTTTTACTTCGTCAGGGACACAGTGTGTCTTTCCCAAGGAAAGCCGTGGTCTTTCTAAAGCTGTTGGCAGGAAAAACCAACACAGTTCCATTAGATGTTTAACCAGAGGAGTATGTTCATGCTGGAGCCCTCACCCTCCTGAGCAGAACTGTTCACCCGGGACTGCTGTGGGTACCGGGGACAGGACCCAGGTCCCACCAGCCTTTCTTTCTAGTACCAGGCTGATGAAAAGCGTCCCTTCTCTCCCGAACAAAGTTTAAAAAACTCTTATACATAGAGTACATCGAAGATGATAATGTGCTGTTAGATCGCACCTCTGTGTCTTTATTTACTGCTTGCTTTGTTCAGAGAAGGTGTTCCCCTGGCGCTGGGTGTATTTGACCGGCCCACCTGTCTGCACTGCAGTGGAAGGGCTGATCACCTAGAATTCAAACCTCTGCCAGGGGAAGCATTAAAAAAACCCAGCTGCCAGCACTTCCACCAATTAAGATATGAGATTTAATGACTATTTCCTCCTGTACCGCGACAATCTTCCCTTCTGCCAGAGCATCTCTGAGACTGATCTTGTCTCAGACTGTGCCTCAACCCACTGACACGGTTGCCAAGCTCAGCTCACTTCATATGTGTACAAAACAAACCAGATTTTTATCTACTTTCATTATGTTTTGTGAGTGTGCACATGATGTAATTTAAATAAGCTTATCCTACTCAGAAAGAAAAAAACATTCCTACCACAGTTTAGATAAACCAAGCAATTATTCTGTTACTAAGTGTAATTAATGCCTAATGATTTGCTTTGATTAGTAGGACAATCAGCATCTGCTCCTAGAAATAGGGATTAGTAACCCAAGCCGTCTCTAATAGTAGAAGGTAGGGGGTTCTTTTGTCCTAAAAACTTTTTTTTTTCACATTCATCTCAAAGCAGAAAAGAAAAGCCCTGTGCTATGTTCTAAAAGCAGAGTAGAGGGAAGATAGGATATTTTGGAAAGACTAGAGAGAAAACTTCATAATGCCTTCATGAACTTCTGTTTCTCAGTGAAATCCATGCATCTCCATCCTTTAAGAGAGAAAAGACTTTGATGTAATTCTCTGACAATTTTTGCAGGCCAAAGCATTTAAGATTTTGCATCTTCTAGGCAGTAGAGGCATCTCCTGGAACAGCAAGTGGAACTAAAGAATCTGTGTTTGATATTTCTGTGTTGCTGATTACCACTACATATTCCCTCAGTTCAGGAAACAATGGAATGGCCTTTTTTAGAGATAATAGTCATTTTTCTAAATCTTGTGATTAGTTTCTCTTTTTTTTTTGTTGCGTGGCTGAAGAATTGCAACATACAATGAAGCTGCAAGGCTAATCACTCTTTATCATCTTCTATTGATCCTAAAGATGGAGATGGAGTGCAGTGAGATGCAAACACTAATCCAATCGTATAACAGACATCCCCATATGGTTAGTCACCGGCTTTGCCTTAAGCCAATCAATAATCACTTTGATGAAGAAAAATAAATTTGGAATTTTTTTTCATTGAAAGGCTGGTTATCAGTCATTTGGGCTCTGAATGCTGCATCTACCAAGTGATACCGAGGTGTTAGGGACTTCTCGGTCACTTCAGCCTCCGATCAAATGTAGTGCTTGCATTGCCTGGAAGATAACCAAGGAAATGGTTCTCATTCCTGGGATTACTACAGAGCCAAGGACAGAATTAACTTGAGCCACACATCTTGCTTCTAAAAGCCTTTAAAAGAGACTAAACACCTTGTAAATGAGTTGGACTTTCATTGTGATCTAAACAAAAAACGTCCCTGAAGAAGCGTTGTCAGTACAAGCCATTGAACACAGGAGTTGTGTGATCCAGACTCACCTGGAGGCTTTTGTTCTCCAGTCTGTGGCTGAACATTACAAGAATGGGGAGTGAGTCCCTAGTAGGCACCTGGTAAGCACTTGGTTTGTTCTGTTCATGGATGCTTTCACAGAAACGCTCATCTGCTCTGATACGTGAAGTGCTGGAAACGGAGAAGAGACACTGTAAATGCTGACATTTCACACGGCTCTACTTCAGTCTCTGTCTGAGTTTGTTTGGCTGAGGGCTGACTCCTGTGTTTGCTCTCGGGCCATCCATTTGTCCTCTGTACCTGTTCCTCTGTGTCTAGACACCCGATTTCAAGTTCTTTTGCATAGGAATTCATGCTGCAATTGCAGAAGGACTCTGGCAGGTCAGGGCTGATAGTAAAGGATGATGACTGATCATTAAACATTCACTGTACATTCTGTTTAATCCAGTGAATAATTCTCTAATGCAAAATACACAATATTCTCAACAAACTGCCTTTGACCAGACGGGAACTGAAACAAAAACATTGCCATAAACTTAAAAGATAACATAAAATACCTGAACACATGAAGGAAGACAGACATGCTGTGAGATACCACACTTACATATATTCGTTAATACATTGTGCACCGAAAATTATCTCTTCTCTTGACTTTATTTCCTCTTGGCTGGTATCTACCCAGATGGACTGTCTTATTTCATAAACCTGCATCAGTTACAGGGTTAAGATTTCCAATTACCTTCATATCCTTTTCTTTTTTCCTCCTATCTAATATGGCTTTACCACATCATTCAGATGAGCAGTTCCTCCTCTTGCTTGTCATGGTGCCGAGATTCAGGGTTGTATTTCACCTTCTGGAATCAAAACTCCCTTTGTCATCTTCTTTTGTCCTCATGGAGGCCTAGAGACACCATGAAGGAAGCAGGACACTTGGTCTTGTATCCTCCATTAAAACCAAGTTCTGTCTTCATGGTCAGTCTGCACTATTTTAAAACTAGTGAGTGAGTAACCAGATCCTCTTTGCTGTTGTGCAAATCCCAGCTTGAAGCATTACTCTTTACGAGCTACATTATGGACACATCTCGGAAGCTCCAGCAGGATGAAGTAGGAGCTGGGCAAGCACAGTCCCTGCACTAAGGAGTGCGGCCAGGCATGCTCACTATTAGCCTACCTCGTGTGAGGTGCATTACAATATATGATCAGCTCTGAACTGAAAGAAAGAGTAGAGGAGCTTTTTTGTGACTCTGTGCTAGACTCCCTCCATCTATATTGCTTGCACTGTGCCCATAAGCAGAGGTGATTTATCTACAAGCTGGATAATCTGCCAGGGATAATGGCAAGGAAACAAAGAATGCTCAGAGTACGTAAAGACACGTTAACATTTATAGGTACTTTCCCCCAGCCGGCCTTTAAAATAGAGAATCTAAACATTGGCAGGTACCAAGCACTCGAGGTGCCAGAATATATTGGTGAAAATTATTTGTAAGCCAGTAGACGTACTGCACATGAAGCAGGAACCCAGCAAAAATCACCTGCCTGAAAGATGCTCAAAATCCAGCTTCCGGGCAATGTATGTCCTCTAGCTGGAGGATGAGGACCGTTTTAGTAGATGGAGGATGAGATTTAGTAGTTCTCTCATGGGCCCCTGATTCCTCATTGCGCTGTGGTACATCTTTTTACCTTTGCTGGTAATTAGAGCTGCTTTTCGTTGGTCTTGGCAGCAGTTTGAAGTGGGCTTTTTGTTCGTGAATGTCACCAGGAAGTATATTAATGGAGAGTTGCCAAAGATATTAAAAGCTACAGAGTCCCACCTTACAATGGAAATATATTCCTGTGTACATTCTGGTGCAATCTTTGCAATATAAAAGCAGAGACAAAACATCTGTGTTTCTTTCCTCCCTTGAGTTCCATCTTTCACCACCGTGTTCTCTTCATGGATTGGTGAGTGGCAGTTGCTAAATATATGCATAATAGTGAAAACCACTACATAATACTCTGCATTGAAAAAGAGTCCTGCCTGGCTTCTAGGTCAAGGGAAGGAATATATCTTTCTTTCCTAGTTAGCTTATATTCCCATTTGTCTCTTTTTTCTTTATGAAAGAGCTGATGGGGAAGGTCTCCAGTTGAAGGAGTTATTCAGAGAAAGACCTGACATTCTGAACCAAAATCCAGGCTGCCTCCAAATGTCATGCTCCCAGTGCTATTAAACAATAATCAAAGTATAATTAAATTCATATTTACTCTGAAAACAAAATACATACAGGTATTTGATTTAAGAAAACCCAGATAATTGCCTTAGAAATATGTGACAAATGAGTGTGAAATGGATAATTTAGGTGCAGCATGAAAAGAAAGTAATGCTTGAATCTGTGGGAGGAAGAGACAAGAGCCAACAGTAGCCAGAAGAGTAGATGGTTGTATTCTTATTCTATAGAGGAATGCATAGATACCTGGGGATGAAGGCTTAGAAAGGGGCCCCCGTTTCACCAAAGTCCACCCCTGGCATCACCAACAGTTTGGTCATCGGGTGGTGAGCCACTGAAACAGGTTGCCCAGGGAGAATGTAGATGCCTCAACACTGGAAATGTTCTAGGCCAGGTTGGATGGGGCTTTGAGCAACCTGGTTTAATGGAAGGTGTCCCTGCCCATGGCAGAGGGGTTGGAATTAGATGATCTTGAAGGTCCCTTCCAACCTAAACCATTCTATGATTCTATGGTATCTCAGAGAGACACACAGTGCTGCACACACACCAGTCCCCACGAGCCATTGTGACATGTCCCCGTGTGCCTCTCTGACATTGACAGCCATTTAAACACCTCCATTGTGTTAAATTAACACCTTCAGTGTGTTTAACACCTTTATTGTGTGTCAGTGAGAACTTGGGTGACACTGGGGAGAAGATTTTACCCTGCACTATGGGTAAAAGCAAAAAAAATGTAGCCCTAAACTAATGGTGCATGTCCATCTGATTTATGGCACAAATTCCTTCTTGACCCCAAGCCTGTCATCAGTTTAACCCTGACTTGGTGATAAATTGCCCACTACTTGAGAGGTTTCTTTGGATCATCAGAAGCACTGACTTAACTCATGTGAAAAATCCATCCACATACGGGTGTTTCAGAAGAGGCTGGAGAAAAAGAACCCAAACCACTAGATTTGCCATTAAATGTGAAAAAAAAAATCCTCTCAGAGTCTTGAAAAAGGTCAGCATTAACCTCAAAGAGCATTCAAAACAGAGAATCACTTTTGGATTTGGATGAGGATAGTAAGACTAAAATACTGAAGACCTTACACAGAAGCGTGCCCCTGCCCATTGCAGGCAGACCTTGCGTAGCCCAAGCTCCTGGGATGTGTATGAGGCAGATCAAGATGAGTGAAAGGAGGTTATAGTGAGGTGGAGGTTGGTCTCTTCTCTCAAGGAACAAGAGAAGAGGAAACCACCTCAAATTGCACCAGAGGAGGTTTATATTAGGCATTAGGAGAAATTTCTTCCCTGCTAGTGTTGTCAAGCCCAGATCCAAGCTGCTCAGAGAAGTGGTGGAGACAGCATCCCTGGAGGGCTTTAAAAGATGTGTAGACATGGCACTTCGCTACATAGTTTAGTGATGGTCTTGGCAGTGCTGGGTTAATGGTTGAACTGGATGATCTTAAAGGACTCTTCCAACCAAAACAATTCTATGATTCCATTTTTCTTTCTCCAAGCAGAGTAATTCAGCAATGGTGACAGCAACCAAGGACAGTGGAGCTGCGAGGTGCTTCCTGGCCCACCACCCAACAGTGTCCCTGATACTTCTGCGCTCTGCAGCAGGGGGAGCACAGTTACTCAAAAGGGAATTATTGCCACGTGTGTAAGCACTCCAGGCTGATGCTGAGACAGGTGAGTCCCAGATCAGTGGCAGCTTGTGTGCAGCCAGAGTGGATTCTGCAGATTGCCGCTCAGAAGCGATGACCTCCTGGATTCCCACTGTTAAATTCCTATGTAAGAGTCTTGCTTAGTTGCCCAGTCCAAGGGCTGTGTTCTGCTCTTGGGTCTACATGCGCACAGCTCACATCAGTACCCATTCACATGAACACACCTGCCTGTTGCCTGACATCCCAAGGTGGTCGAACACCATAGGAAGGCTCATGTTCTTCAGAGGCTGGCTAAGAAACATTACTGAGCTGAAGAAAACATCAGCATCGTTAGTACACTGTGCTTCACAATGGAGCTGACTGCACCAGTTCTTGCCCCTGCCCTGCCTTCCAGGTTTAAAAAGCCCCAGCAACACACGTACCTTCAAAGCTTCCAGAGGCAAAACTGTCCTCGGCAGCTTTCATCACATCTTTCAGCTTCATATTCACAAGCACACAATTTATTGTATAACCCACACCCACTCAGCACAAAGATCATTCTTGACACCAGAGGAAAAGTTAATGTATGAAGAAATAAAAGAATATGTAATTGAGATTTCCCCAGAGCTGAAAGGAGCGGAGAAGTCTGCCACCGTGTATCATGCGTCTGACTAACAGATACATATTCATTCTGCTTAAATGTATTCTGGTAGTTCTTATGTATTCCTTGTAGTTCCTAACAATTATATCTGATCTCTTTGTTAGGGACAGAAAATGTAGACTTAATAAGATGTCAACAGACAAGGAGTATAAAGTAATTGCCCATTACGCTATAAATGTGTTATAATCATTTGCCAGAGGGAAAAAAAGTCTAATTGAATGAAAACTCTTGATGGTTTCATTATGCTTCTATTAAGAGGCAGGCAGCCCTCCTGATCCAAATACAAGGCCTGACGCTTCTTGCATTTACGCCTGTAGAGAATTTGAGGCAACTGCAACGTTACCGATGGATTTGCAGCAACACGGAGCTGGAGTAAGAGTTCAGAGTGGGTCCTGAGCATTTCTGAGCCAGGATGAAATGAAAACATTTACCATGCATGTGGCTGAGGAAGAAAAATGCAATACAAATGAAAGCAAAGCTGAATAAAATGCCAAAGCTCTTTCCAGCAATGCCAGGAATCAAACAGTCTGTGTGCAGAGAGAAAGCAAAAGAAAGGGCTAAATTCTGCCTTTCAAGTCGCATTGCTAAAAATCCAGGCTAATTATTTGCTTATTAGTTATTAAATAAAACTTCATTTTCTCCATCCTCCCTGCCACTCAGGCAGAACACAGCTGCTGAAATCCCTTTCTGTCTTTGCCAAGCTCAGCCCAGCCTTTTTCAATCACTTACTGACTCCCCCTTTCTCTGCTGCATCTTGTTCAAGCTCCTTGTCCTTGCCTTTGTGCCCTGCATAATTCCAGCTCTTCCCCACTTCGCGTGCTACCCCCCGCTCATCCTCCATGCCCTACGTACCAACTTCAGCATCCTCTGCATCTGCTTCTCTGCAAATCTCTTGGCATTTTCCCCTCACAGCCTTCCTGAGGTGCTTCACAAAGCCATCCCCTCACCTACTTTCAATACTTTTTGAAGAACCTTATCTTCCGTGACCTTAAATAAACACAACTCTGGGTTGCTTCATCCACTTACCACAAGACAACAGGAATTGCCACTCCTCCCTCTGCATTAGCATCACTGAATATGCTGGTGCATTTGCCTGTGCTTCTCCAGCCCGGCCATCTTGGTGGCTGCAGTGAAGTAGTTTGTAAGCTCTGTAGGACAGGAGCGGCGAGTTGATGTGGGGTCCCACCTGCACCGTGAGGAGCAGCATGTAGATTTGGGTGCCTTCTGAAGGTGTCTCTGACTCTAGCTGTGCCTCCTGCAGCAGGGATATGGTGTATGAGAGGTGGTGGGGCTGGGAGAGGGAGGTAGCTGGTGTCTTGGGTCAGCCTGGGAGAGTTGCTGGTCCCCTGCTTGCAGAGGGAAGCCCTCAATGTCTCATAAGCTCCATCAGCCCACAGACCTCCATGGGACAGCGTCTGTGCCTGGTGAGTCCTGCCCAGAGGAGGATCTGGGAATGTGGCTCATAAGGTCAGGCAGAATGGACAATCCTAAACTATGCTGTCTTGGCAAAAAAGATTTTCTGCTTGTTTTTCTTGATAAGTGTCTTTTTTTTTTTTCCAGCAGGAGTATGTATAAAGTATCTATTTTTCCAATCGATCATGCTTTTTGAAGGCTGACTTTTCTTAATTGCCCTTCATGGATCTCACACACAACTCCCTGAGGATCTGAGATCACCGATGGGAGAGTGTTTACCATTGGCTTCCCCTGATCAGAGAAATTATTAAAGCTCCCTGAGCAGGGTATTTGTGCTAGCTGAGGGCCTCTCTCAGCAGCTCTGGAGGTAGTGAAGAGCATCTCTCTGCTAGTGAAGGTATCTCTTCTGCACAAGGAGTTTAAAGTGGTCCTAAAGCCAGACAGCTGCTTCTTATGCTCACTCGCACATATGCAAGATACTGTGTGAGTTATAAGACAGCAAAAAAAGTCACACTGGCCTTATATATGTTGTGCAAGTGATGCTCTAACTAGGATCATCACCCAAAATAGAGGGAAAATAACTCTCTGCTCAGCAGTACATCCTTCTGGCCCT
Organism: Coracias cyanogaster; assembly: GCA_033124195.1. NCBI lineage: Eukaryota > Metazoa > Chordata > Aves > Coraciiformes > Coraciidae > Coracias > Coracias cyanogaster. Next base: position 75,303 of record JAVSBS010002388.1, on the reverse strand, counting down.
GAGCCCTCCCTGCCTTTCTATCTGTGTACTCATCTACCTACCTACCTACCATCTACCTATCCACCTACATACCTACCCACGCACCCATCCAGGGAGCTTGTTTCATACCGAGTCTTTTGTGGACTGGGAGTGTAACAAGGTCTATTTTCACCTCTCCTCTCTATCAGTCCAGTTTTCTTTTTTAGCTGATTTGCAATCTGCTGGTGTGAATTCATACCAGGAGCTTTCTCAAAGCTCATGTTCGAGGCTCAGCACAGTAAAAACTTGAGTTGTTTATGTAAAAAGCCCTGGGTGGATAGACTCATCCGTGAAGCTGGTGTTTAGGCATGCCCCGCCTCCCACTATCATTTTGTTGAGGAAAATGTCCCACCTTTTCATTGGATTTGTGTTTGAGGGAATCACGGTGTGTTTCCCCCAACCTTTGAACTCACCGGCCATTTTCAATCACCTTTGACAGTCAGTTACCTTACAGTTTTGCCAAGAAGGAACAGAAGAGAGAGGCAGGTTAGTCCCCTGCTGAAGGAAGGACAGGCAGAATGTAGCTGTTACCCAGTGTCCAGACGTGAACGTTTGGCCAGGCAGCATCATGGCCAAGCCAAGGTCCTGTCAGAGATGGGGAGCAGCTGGGGACACTGCTGCGGGGAGGAACTTGAGGGACAAAGAGTACATGCCCACTGCAAGTGAGGCATCACTGCTTCATGTTGCAGTATTATATAATGGATATAAGTTACTCCTGGGGAGATTCCAATTAGACATGAAGAAAATTTTTCAGAATGAGAATAATTAGCTATTGGAATAATCTCCCCAGGGCAGTGGTGGAGTCCCCAGCATTGGACAGCTTTAAGATTTAGCTGGACAGGTTGCTGGGCCATCTTGTCGAGACCATGCTGTTCCCAAGAAAGGTTGAACAACATGGTCCTTGTGGTCCCTTCCAGCCTAGTATTCTAGGATTGATTCTATGCTTCTATTACCTCATTAGTCTGCATTACATTTCTATCTTAATTTAACTGGCTTGTGCAGCTACATGAACAAGCCATTGCATAATTCTTGAATTGTGAACATTTCAGTTAATTTTCTGCCTCTTTTTTGGCTGGGGCATAGATGCCTCTTTGTCCTGCCTCCTTGGAGAGGGTTATTGCCCAACCTTGTCAGATAGGCTCAATGGCTCCTCGCTCTTTCTAAAGCTGCTTGCCTGTGCTTGCTGCTGCAAAGGTGTCTTGTACCTCTTGTAGAGATTTACTTTCATTGACACCAGTCTCCTGAGCTCATAATAAGATGGTATTTTGAAATATTTGCTTTCAAAATATTTACTGAGAAACAACCCTCTCATCTCAGATCGCTGCTGAGAGTCGTACTTCTGTGTGCACTCCTTGACTTCAGCAGGAAATGTTTTTGCCGTGCATCAGATCCAGACTCTGAAAGGAAAATTGCTGGTGGAGCTGTATCTGCAAATGGAAATGTTTCCCTTCAGACAGAGCCTGGTCCAAAGCTACCTGGAATTAATGGCATTTTTTTCCCCTAAGGTTTCCGAACACTGGACGAAATCTAACTGTGATGAGCTAGCTTACAAATAGAGGAACCTTTGCTATTTTTTAGACTGCCTTTCCCTGAGCAGATGAGTGGTATTGATAACAAAATGTAGTTTCTTGTACATAGCAGTGGGATTATTCGCCTCTCTGCTCTTTTATATAAATATAGATGCTCTCTGTTCAGAAAAACCCAATGGAAGAAATGTAGCTAAAAAGCTGAGTTGTGGGCAGCCCAATGTGCAAACAGACACTGAGCTGCTTTGTTTTACACTGTTTGGGGTAAAAAACAAGTAGAATGAGACGATAAACAAAAACTGGTGTAAAAGCTAAATAAGGATCACTAAACCCGTGTTGTTTAAATGTTAAATATCACTGTTGGTTTTAACATTACAAAGCCAAGTTGGTTCTAAAATACTAGAATTATTTTATCACTTTTGGCCTGTTCCTAAAGCTCAGTAGTTTTAACATTTTATTTTGGTGTAATACAGTTGAGGCAAAAGATATAAAGGTGTTAGTATAAATTAGGACTAATTCTGATGAAATCTTTAGACAAAATTATCAGCTTGGACATGGGAAAATAGGATTATTTTTTTTAGAAAATCTCAGTTTTAGTGAGAACTGAACCATTATCTTTCCTGCTCTTGCAAATGCCCTTCAAATGCCTAATTACACTCTGACTTCAAAACCATCCTGTGTTTTAAATATGTTCCTCCTGCTACCTTGGAATCACAGTTGTTCTGAGAGGAGAAAATCCAACTATATTTTGGAGACATATCAAAGCATAGATTTAGGAGACTAATTTTAGGCACCCAGGCTTGAAGTTTTGACCGATGGGATTACATCGGTATAAACAACAGCAAAGCCCCAAATCTGGGAAAAATAACAAAGCAGAATGATCTTCTCAAAGAAGGACAATCCAACTCTTGCAAAAGCTGCCAAGGATTACTGCAAGGCAATAATTAATGACCATTTCTGCTGGGTCTCTAACTGATGCAGGGGGAATATTGATATAATCCTATTAGTGTGTTGCTCTCATTAATGTACTTATGTCAATTAGCTGAGCATTTTAGCAGAAAGGTGAATTTATGAATTTTTTTTTTCTCCATCCAACATAGATTTCCAGTGCAAAAATCAATTTTGAACAACCACCAAAGATCAAGGTCCATTAATGAATCTTATCTGACACTAATGTTGTCTAATTACATTAAAATGTCACAACTAATTTAATGGCATCAGAGCTCCCTGCTCCATGAGCAAACACAAGTTTGGTTACATTTCTAAAGAATTTAATTTTCAAACAGGAAAAAGATGAATGGAAATTCCAGTTTTGATCATTTTCTACATTTCTGTCATCCCTGAGGGTTTTGAATTAAAGAGTAAGAAAAACCTGAGCTCAACAGAATGTTCACCAGCATCTCACCAGCCAAAACAACAGAGCTTTGGGGACCATTTAGAAGAATTTAATTATCTTTGCCCTTTTCCCTCATTAAATACTAAGAAATCCCTGGAAAACTGGTCAAAGCAGAACCTATTTCTGCGTGCGCCTGTGCCTTGGGCCAGTCGCTTGGGTGCAGAGCTCAAGTCAGATGATGCTGCCTTGACTCAAGCAGTGTCCTTGTGTGTGCATGGCTGGTGCTCACTCCATGGCTCACCCTCATGGAGGCTCCTGCTCTGCCCCATCGCTCACGTGCCACAGTGCGGGAGGAGGGGTGCAGGAGGTGGTAAAACTGGGCTCTGCCCAGTCCCCAGCCTGGGAGTCTGGCTGGAGGTGGGTGGAAGAGAAGCAGGACCAGAGACTGCAGTGAAGACACAGAGAGGGTTTTCATCACTCCGACACACTCGAGCCTTGAAAATGAGTTAAAATAAGACACTGAACCAACAACTCTTCAAATGATTGATAACTGGGGCAGAGAGGAGATCGTAACCTAATTCCCACTGGTTTTTTTTCTTCAACAAAATAAAAGAGCAGACTCTTTCACAGTTGCCAGAGCTGGAGCCTCAGTAAGAGATGATGAGAGATGCAGCCAGGGACTAAGTTCAGATACAAAAGCACTGCTGATTGGTTTCCCGCAAGATGAAAATTCTGTTATAAAACCTGCTACTCATTTTCTATTGAGAGAGCAATTTGGGAAACTGTCTCTCTTTGTGCTCTAACTAGGTAGCAGATGGCTCCAGAGAAGTTTTACTTGGTCCTATTGATTTCACTGAAGGGATTTAATTTTATTTCTCAGCAGAGCAGATTAAAATATGGGAGATGTTTTACAGGCTTCTGAAATGGCAGAAACCTGCTCCAAAGAAGCTGCAGCATCAGTCCATCCCCAAGAGCACCTTTTCCCTTGTGTCAACTCAGAGACATCCACTTCCTCACCACGGTCTCCTGTAGCATCATTTGAGCCCAGGGAATGGTGTTGGCAGACACAGTAAAACACAGACAACAAGCAAACAAAGGAGAAACGAGTGACTCTCAGGAAAAGACGTGTGATGTGATTTTAATTTTTTTTTTTTTTTAAAGCCTGTCCCCAATGTGTGCTTAATAAATAATTAATTGCTGTTATTTCCAAGCTCAGATCCATTTTCACACAAATGCACTTCCAACTCCAGTGATGAAAAAAAAGAGATGCTTTTTTGTTGACTCTTCTTCAGTGCAGCCCTGAAGCAATAAACCAAATTGACTGCTAAATTTAGACAAGAATACAGTCTGGCCAAGTCATCTCAGAGTCCATAAATTTATTAATAAGGGAGATCAAGACGAGTCAGGAAAGAATCCCTGAGATGCAGAGCTGCTTCTCCTTTTAGTGGGTCAAGGATAGTTTTGGATATGAAACACATATTGTGTTCTCCAATTTACATGTCTAAGTCTAGGTTTATTCTCTTAACTATGAAAAAACCCCTGCATTGAGGAAGAGCAACTGGCTGGACAGCCCTGACCAGGACTTCTCCATGCTGAGGGACTGCTCGTTCCAGCCCTGTGACTCCAGATTTCTTCCTCTACCCTTAGGATTCCTGGCTTTTGCAGCAGAGGGTGGGTAACATGCCCTTCTATAAGTAATATTTCAAACATATTACCTAGGAAAGGAGTCCCTGGAAGTCTATTTGAAGCCCTAGCTTGTGCCTGCATATTTTTTGCAAAGCAAGTGTGATGACAGATGCTCAGTTGTATCCTTACACAACACCTAAGCTTTTATCTCAGAGTTTCTATGGAGGTGGCTGGGTATTTCACAACTTTTTCCCGGTAAGAAAATAAATCCCTAGCAAGAAAAAGTGATCTATATCTGTGGTGTTGCACAAATGAGGATATGGCCAAGTAGAAGATCTGTTGCATGGCAAGGTGGGAAATGAAACATATGAATGAGGAATTGGTTCCCTTCAGTGGAGGAAGGGACTGAATTTTACCTTCCCCAGAGTGGAAAGCAGGCAAGCAGGTGTCATCTCAGAGTCTTTACCGACATAGTCTGTCTATACTGCCCTTCTTCATGTCCTTGTACTTCACAAGCATGGCATGGCATTGCAAGAACTTCTCTTTTGAAGAAGCCTGGAAGCTTCTCCAGACACTAGACTCTAGACTTGGCCTTGAGCGACATGTCTCCCATTTCTCTCATGATCTTCCTGCCACATTTCTCCTGCAATGGCAACACAGGTACAGCCAGTAGGGTCATAGATTTTAGCATAGTTTTGTGTAACACTTGGGAAAACAGCCTTATATGGGGTAGACCTTGTGCCCAGGAACTGGTCAGTGTTGAATGAGAGACCAAGGCATTTGCTTTGAGCTACGTCTGTCTGCAGCAAGAAGTGTATTAAAAACTGTAAAAGCTAAGAGGGAGCTTGGAAGCCAAGGATGTGGGGGAGGAAAGGTGTCAGATGAGAATGGAGCTGGTCTGTACTACCTTTTCCTGCTAGAAAGCCCGTGTTCCTGCAATAATGCACTTCTGCAGGAGCTGGTGAAGGCAAACGTGAATGGGTTGTGTAACAGTGAGGTTGCTTTCTCTGGGGTTAGAGCCTGCACTCAGGAAAATTACAGCCTTTTAGTTACTTAGCAGGAAGTTCCCATTTTCATCTGCTTTGCCATAACACTTGTGTGTCCATCACCCCTGTGAGTCAGGCAGAGAAAGACAAGAAGTTGTTTCTGTACTTAGATCACAAGCTGGGGCACTGCCATGAGTTTGACTCTGTCACTAACAGCATATAATTTTATCATCAAATTTTCAATATCAATTATTATGAAGATTGTAACTCAGACTAACTAATGCAACCATTGGAATTCATATCCAGAATCCCAAGTAGTAGCATAAATCCAACTCATGTTCTCGTGGTGGCTTTAAAGAGACTATTTACCTGAATAAAGGAGGCAGAACTTAATCCACAACATCACACAAAAGGATCAATGTTTGCTCTACTTCACCAAAATTCACTGCAAAATGTGTCAGCACAAGTGTGGGTGACGTATCACTGCAACAAACTGGGACACATTGAGCATCACTCTGACCAAATCATGTTGCCACAACGCACTGTGTGTGAGAGCCTACCCTGTAGACCATGCAGCCCAGCCCAGCCTGCCCCAGGTTTGTGCGCCTGTCCCAGCACACTTGGACCCTGTACAAAGACCAAAGAGCAAACTCAGGTCTCAGAGCAGTCGGAAGAGTGTAAGACAAAACTGCTTTATTCAACACCAGTGCTGGCTTCCTTGTGCACAACAAAGGATGAAATTGCTGCAGTTCTATTCCAAACTTCTGCCTTTAGCTCTGTTTTCTGGCTCCCAGGAAGCTCATAAGAGTGCAGCTAGATTGGTACCTTTTCTGTGTTGGAAAGCCTCAGCTGAACAGATTGATCATTTATGGGTGTTCTGTGCTCTTTGACCAGCCCCTGAGGGTTTTCTCGTACCCCATCCTTCAAGGCTTGGGTGCCAACACAGCCCCATGCTGGCGTCTTCTCACTGCTCACTGCTCACCCTCTCCTGGCCTTCCCTATTGCTGCTTGAGCTGCTCCTCCAAACGCTGCCAACTTTTCCTCCTCCAGGGTGAAGCTGGGTTTCTCCAGGCAGGGTTTTGACCTTCGCTAAAGGGAAGGAGAAACAACATCATGGTTATGGGTGAAAGTCCCTCCACTCACATTCCTGGGCTACAGAGTTGAAGCCACGGGTCATGGATGCTAATAACTGACAGTGCTCCTGCTACCTACTCCTGGTGGGCAAATCTGCCCTCAGTGGACCTGTTTTGTAGAAGCTGATAGTGATAAAATGTACAGCTCCCAATGTCAGTAAAGCCTTTTGCACTGGTGAGGAAGGAGCTCCGGCTTACAAACAGCTACTCAAGAGTCTTGGGAATTTTTTTTTTCCTTTAAATTACTCAAGTTCAGCACTCTACTGAGCAAACAGGGGACAGTCCCCCAGAAGCAATGACGGCCACCAGCAACACTTCTCACATCTACTGAGCTATTCTTCATAAATTGCCATCTAATTTTCAGCATAAAGAGTGCCTAAGGTACATGCTTTCCATGATTGCAGCTTTATTACAAACCTGCCAGAAAAAAAAAAAAAAAAGAGAAGAGCTTTCATTGTTGTTTTAATTCCTTTGAACTTCTGAATTCAGCTTCCCCAAACCACAGGCACATACAATGCAGAAAAAAGTGCTATTTTAAAGAGCACCCAGAATAAAGGTCGACATATATTTTCTTGTCATTTTCTAGTCTAAACCCAAGCAAATAATCGCATTGCTGCGATTAGGACATTTACTAAATACCGTGTAGTTTGTATTAGCTGTTGGAATAAAAACTATAATTAAAATGAATGCATTTCTTGAGCGACTGATGGGTGCAAACTGGGGATGTGATTCTTGAAGGCAGAACAACACAGAGCTTCACAAATGAGAGTAACGGTTGATCCGCGCAGGAAAAATAAGAGTAAAAATAAGCAGGGTAAATACTGTTGTTTAACTGACTTCTGCAACTACAAATCTAGGCCAGATGCAGCCCTGGATTTCCAGTCATTGAAGAAAGAGCCTCATACAAAGAAAATCTATTTTGCAAAATACAGAAGTGAAAGAGCTTGGAAGGTCACCAAACCTAAACAGTTAAAAGCAATCGCGTTTCAATTAAGTTGAACTGAAACAAACAGGCTTTAGAAAGAATGGTAAACACAGCAATGTTTCACTGAGCATTAGGATGAACAAAGAGCATATATCTTTGGAAATGCCTTTTAAGAGCCATCTCATCCCAGCGTGGACATGAGACATTGCGCTGCATAAAACTCCCAACTTCTCCCCGCCAAGCGAAGCACAAAAATTAAATAGTTTTTGCTCTCCGTTTGAGATTAAATAATGGCAAGACAGCCATCTGAAGCAAAAGGGGAAGAAATGGCTGCACGGTATTAAGAGAGTTAATTATAGATGCAGATTAAAAGGCAAGACCGAGTGGTGGAAGAAAAGGGAAGAGTAACCTCCGGCGCAGAGATACGGACATGCAGCAGTTGTCAGTCACCTAGCAACAAGTTTCCTATCCCTGCTGTGCTCTTTAATTCAGCAAATCTGCTCAGGATGTTGGGCTGTTCTCCTGACAAAACGCATTATGTAGTAGACTAAAGGATACAAAAATCCACTGTACACAACACTCTGCTCCCTATTGACCACTGATCCTTTCTCTCAACCCACAAAAGAGGCTTGCATAATGCTCTGAAAAGAGAAAAGTCTCAACAGAGAAAACATTTGCTTGTAATTGAGATTGACTACATAATGAAAATGATGTTCTTTTTTAAATTCAGCTTGTTGAGGCCATGCTTTTTGTCTCCTGGCTCTCAAAACCCATCCCTGCTGGGAAAAGGGGCAAACATTGTACAAACTCAAACCTGCGGGTTTTTTCCCTTCTTTTCACTGGAAGCACACACACGCACGCATGCACGCACATGCATTTTGTGGCTAAATGGGCAAGACCGGCTCCTCAAGACTTAAACAAGTTCGAAAAAAAGAGAAGACAAATAAGAAAATTGTGGTGTGTTTCTGTGTTGGAAGGAAGCTGCCTGCCTTCTGAAGAGAAGCTGGGATGCAGAGGGCAGAATATATTTTATAATTGCTTTTGGCTCACTAAGAAGTACCGCTGGCTGAGAAGAAGAGTTGTTTTATTACTAAATCCTTGAAATAAGTTATAAGCAAAGCCATGTATGACCTATGCACCCCCAGATACATACAGCCCTACCTCTGCATTGAAGTCAGGATTGTGCTTTGAGATAAGGATTAATTAAATATGAAGCATAAAAAGGGGGGTGAGCTTAGAAGACCTAAGTCTTGACACAGTGAAGTCTACAGCGGTCCATGGCTGGTCCATGGCAGAGGTTTGGGTGAGTACTCCTCACAGAGAAGTGTCACTGCTGCCAGCAACAGAAAACCTGAAGGTGCTGGGCCAGGAGTGATGGGTGTCTTCCTATTAGTAGGTCTTGTCTTGAGTGCAGAAGCTAGTAGAAGAAGAAAAGAAGGTAATGGGAGAGAAACTACATCACCATCCAGCTCACACAGATGCCCACCGCAAACTCAGCAGAAGAAAACAAGTCTTCTGAAGAGGGAGTTGAGCCCAATTCACATGCTTAGCTCTTTGGGATGGAAGTGGCTGGTTCATCCTGTTTGTTGAGCACCTAATGCAGTGGTGGATCAGCATCCTAGGAGCTCCATCAGTGCACGTAAAGGCAATAACACATGGTAAACTTTTCCATCAACATTGAACAGTTGACTCTGCACCTGTGCAACTCCAGATAAACCAAATGCCCAAAGTAATGGAATATGATATTGCCCAAAGTGATCTGGAGTTCCTTGTGGAATAAGGCTGATGAGGCACATCAGTGTGGAGCACATCATTACATCCAGAAGCAAGGCTACCGTGGAGGAGTGGCTGATCCAAATGAGTCCCCAAGCACAGCACAGGGGACATAATGAAAACCCAGCTTCCCTGGCTAACAGAACAGGCTCCTAGCTTCACTGGAAGAAGACTGATCACTTTGCTGTCTAAAACACTCTTAGTGCAGGTAGAACAGCACTGGATGTCAGAACTACCTTCTCTTCATGCTCCACACTATCAAAAATTAGTCATGTGCCTGTGCACACGGAAACGCAGCAGTGAGATTTCTCCCCCAAAAAGCTACACAAAGACTGAAAAAACACCTTGGTGCCCCAACGAAGAGAAGATGGGAGAAATGACAGTGTAAGCCATAATCTGATGCTCATAGAATGTCATCACTTGGAGGCTGTAACAAGCCAGGACAAGGCTGATGGGTACAATACTTCATCCCATCAAAAGTGACCCACTTGGAGTTTGCTCAAGCTCAGCTGTTTCCACCCTCTGCTCTCCTAGAGAGGGAAGGGATGAAAAGCCATGGTTTATCTAGTGAGTTTATCACTAGAAGTGATAAAATGCACTCCTTGCTTGTTCCTATAACCCCCAGATGTCCATTCCTGCCCCAATGCCCCATTCCCTTTGAGGGGCCAAGCACCACCAGGCACTTGTTGGGCATGTTGCCACCACATTTGCCTGTGAAAGGGGAGAGCTTTGGCCACAGCTCACCTGGTCCTCAACTTTACTCTGCCCACTGACCATCCATTCCCCTGCCGACTTCATCCATAGCACCCAGCTTGTTATACAGGGCTGCTCTGAGCTGTAGCAAGTTGGAGGCAAAAATTGCCAATGGGTGTATCTCAGTTGGCAACTTAAACCCAGATCTTGGTTTTTTTTGTGCTTGGCAATTGGTCAGAGGCAATAGGTATGAGCTTTACTTTGGGATCATCTCGCAGAATAAGGTTAATAGCGGGATAATGCTTCGCTAATAGGAGATGGGTAATGCTGAGTTTATTCTCTGGCTTATTGAAACACGTTTAACAATTTCTATTCCATATCAGTGCTTTCCCCACTCTTTTGCATCGTTTTGTGTATCCAATAACAAGTTGGGTTCTTTGTTTCCTTTGACAGCCATGGCTCTGAAGATAAGGAGGGTCAATGTGAGCAGTATTCACTCCGATGTGAATATAAAACAGCCTGTTAAAAAATAAAGGTTTGAGACAGGCTGCCACAAATGTGTTGTGCACCTACAACCAAGAAAAAGTAGACTTTTATTTTTAAGGGTTTCTGTCTTAAAATGGATTGTTCCTTTGAAAACGATTAGTTTTCAAAATATTTCTTCCCCTTTTTAAACAAAATAAAAAATGATCTTCCATTGTAAAATAAAAATTGTACAAAAATTGTGAAGACTATTTCAACGCATAAATATGAACTTTATTAACTCTATGAAGCTGGGAATGATCAGAAGGTAAAGTGCAGCAGTAGAAAAGTGGGTTACGTGAGCCTCCCAGATTGATGCTAAAAACTAGACTGGTTTACAATAATGAAATGGGTAAGAAAAAACAGAAGATGTGAATAATTGTGGTGTTGGTGAAATACATTTTACTATCTCCATAAACAGTGCAGTGTCCTGTACTATAGAATCTAAGACCTTCCGTCACTCAAAGAGTGTTGTCAGATCTCATAGGAATTACAAAATACTCTGTGAAGGAGCTGGATCAATCACAGGACATAGAATCATAGAATCATTTAGGTTGGAAAAGACCTCTAGCATCATCAAGGCCAACCTTTGTCCAACATCTCCCTGACCTCTAGACCATACAAGAGTTCAAATTGCTGAAAGACAAATCCAAACAAAAAAAGCCAAGCAGTAACACCTAGTAATATAAAATTAAAAGAACACATAAAAATATTGACGCCCATTTCTGGAGCTTTGTAAATATGGTCAACAAGGGTATTTGTTTAAATCTACCTACAATAACAACCTGTGTAAATCCTGCCCTAGCTGAACTTTGTGCAGCTCCTCTCCTGCTGAGCCAGTGCACAGCAGCTGCGGGAGGGACCTTGCCCGCTAAAAGCAGAATTTCTGCTGAGCAGGATATTAATTTTCAGGTATGATTTTTTAGAGCAGTTTTATCTCAGAAGCAATAAAATTAAAGTGGACACTGGGGTCAATGTGGAATAGTTGGATCACGTCCCACCAAAAATAGGAACCGCGAGGGATTCTCCTGTTGATATTTTAAACTTTTGTTCATGGAAGTTTTAACCAATTAAAATGCATTATCTACCCTCTTAACTTTCTCAGAGAGGATTATCTGACATTTACTATTCACCAGTTTTGCTGAAAAGGTTAATAGTTCACAGGCTGAAGTTAGAAGTAAACAGAATTGATCATTCCTAATGCTTTGGCTGAAATGGAGGGGCTTTGTGTTGACAGGCTAGGAGATGTAATGAGCCTCTAGTACATTCTTAAGGCTTGTTTCATTTGCTCTGTGAATGGGGAAAGTAAAATTATAGTCTATAGGTGTTTTCCATGGCTCTTTCATAAGCAGGCCTCCTGACACCAATTAAAGAGATTATGTCATCAACTGAAAAGAAAGCTATAACCTTGTATGTTAATGCCGTGATTACTTAAGACAGGGTCACTGGACCCAATAGAACAGGGAATGACCTTGGTGAAATTAACTTCGGAGCTCAATTCCTAATTAACTGTTTTCAATGAAAGAATGTGTGATTTCAGGCTATTGGTCAAAATATTCACTTTTTTCTGTACAAGGACTTTGCCACCAGAAGTTAGTCTCCAGCAGCATAAAAAAAAGAACAGGAATGAGATGAGGAAATGACAAACAGCATGTCCAGAGCTTTCTGAAAGCAGATACCGTGCCCTGGATATTTTGCCTGAAAAAACCTTCTTCTTTTGAGGCTTCTTTGCCCACAGTGTAAAAATTACAATCCTCAGGAGGAGATGACACATTTGAACACACATCCAGGACAGAATAAATTGAAAAAAATTGCACCAAAATACCAGCTATGTATAAAATAGAAGCATATATTTGTAAATACTATAAATTTATCATCTTAAAAGTGGAATTGCAGCATATGCAAAAATCTAGTGAGGGAAGCTGTATCTTGTAACATTGGAGGAACGTGAAAAGAAGCCAGGGAAGCATTTTTTAAGCATCTCTGTCCTTTCTCTCTCCAGGAAGGGTAGTGATGCCCCAGAAGGAGGGTAGATTTCCAGAGTGCCCCTTGCTGTGTGTCACAGGCTGATCACTGTGGAGATGCACACTCAGAGAGGACACACACTCGGTCCTCGAGCTTTCATATTGGAAAGGACTCTGTAGTCCCCTTGGAGCCGTGGATGTTGGATCTCTGAGCAACTGTGCTAAAGACACACTCACATATGCTTCTCTTTACCAGGAAGAAACACACATCTGAAAACACTTTCAACACAAATAACCATCTCCTCTGGCTGTAAAAGTAGTCAGTTTAACCTGTCAGTCTTTCTCTGCTTTCTAAATCACTCTTTTTAGGTGTGGTCCATGTTATATTCAAACTGGGAGCGCAAGTCCTGGGGATGTTGCTAATCTAAAACTCCAGCAAGCAGCAAATTCCCCTTCAAAACTGTTAATAAGTTAACAGCAATTTGTTTTGTGTGGGGAAAAACTGCAGACCTGGGCTACTGATATGAACACCACCTACTTCCATGGGGCTGAATTTACAGGGTCAAATGTTATGCCCGTGCTGGCTCAGAGTATGGCAGAGCTTTCTTCCTCTGAAAGCTGTGAGTGGGGCAAGCATGGTGGCTACCTAGGGTTTTCTACTGTCCCCAACCTAGGACAAGATGGATCTGCTTCTGCTACTGAATTGCGGGATGGAGCCAACTCCCCGCTGGCTGCTGTGGTGGGGTGAACATCAAAGAAGGTCAAGAGGGGGAAGCAGGAACCTCTCCTATCTCCTCACATCTAATTCTACAAGAAGAAATGGTTAGTCAAAATGTCCCAAAGAAAGCCCACGGTACCTGGTGTTCACAGACAGTGGAGGTATCTATGTGCCATGGACAAAACCCCAAAGGGAGCCTGTAGCAAAGCTAAGGACGGAGCCAGCTTTCTGAAAGTCCATCTCTGTTCTCAAACCACATCTGTGCCAACCATAGAGTGTGGCTGGTTGACCACTGGGCCAGCTGCTCCTCTCCTCACGTAGCATGAAATTCTGCCTGGGCTTGGACACAGACATTCACTGTTCATGGGAACATTCTGAAATAACAGAGTGCAAAAAAGTCTTTTCCCACGGTCACCAGGTTATAAAGCAGCGTGCTTAACTGGGGATCCAGCTGTAGGGGACAGCTGAAGAGACTGAAGGAGTTGCACTGGAAATTAATCTGGTGTGATCTGGATAACATCACTGATACCTGCCTGGAGACATGGCATGTGGATGGGAAGCCATTAATGAAATATAAAGATCTGTGGCCATGTAATATGGGTGACACAAAACATGCAATTCACTTCAAATCTGACCAAATATGGGCAGCTGCTTTCTCTAAGAACCAACAGAAGGAACCTCATGTAGCTTTCTTGGCTTTGTTTTTATCACAGGGCAAAAATATACCTCTTAGACTGGGTATGAATGTAATCAAACAAGCCCCAGAGCTGGATATCGGAAACCTGGCAGCGAGTTCAGCCTCCCAGAGCACACTCCGGATAACCACCTTTCACACTCTGGCCCCTGGCTAATAAATGGCAAAGGAGCAGTTAGTAAATTCGCTGAAAGGTGCAATTAAAAGCAATAGGGGCATTATGCCCACTGAAAGCCATGTATTCTTCACTGCTTATTTGTGGAGGAGGGAAAAGAAAAGGAAAGGAAAAGATTTCTCCCTTCACTGTGGACCACCCATGAAACTTTTTGTCTCCTAATTCTGACACCAGAAAGAAAAGAGATACTTGTTGCTTGCAGCGATGCCTCGAGCCCTCATGTCCGTGTTCCCCCATACAGTCCGGCTTTGGGAAGCTAATTGCACTAACGTGCTGTCTGACCCAAAACAGGTGTTGCACCACCTGCATTTTCTAAAGCTGAATTTCATTAAGAAACTGCATTTTCAGAGGGTCGGAGCATATGGTTTACACAGAGGTGGTATTTAAGGGGCTGGGGCAGCACAGAACCACTAAATTGGAAAGGTTAATAACTTGAGCCATGAAACTTTGCAAATTATTGACTAGCAGAGCTGAACCCTGGACAGTGCCAAGCTCTCTGCAGGAATTCAGAACAGGAATGGTTTTGGGAGAGTGGCAGTGGAGTCACTTTGTCCAACTAACATTTTGGCCCGTGCTTTAGCCTTTGGACCTGATGATGGTGCTCAGCACTTCACAGGATGCAGCTCCTTACATAAGGGTTCTGAGCCTGCAGAACCAGAGCCAGCAGCCTCTTGGCCACCATCTTCATTTAAAAGCCAGGTCAGAGGGCATGAGGTAGCTTTTAGTGAATAAATATTATGGTTGCAAAGAACATGACAGCAACAACACTAAGGCTGGAAAGCCTCCCAGCACTGAGGATTTTCTAGGAACTGGGAGCAGCTTAAGGACTACAAGGGCTGAAGTGGAAGATCTGCTTACTCACACGAGTAAGGGCTACTAGCAGTAGGAAGGATTCTAAGATTAAGCTCTTAAGGAATGAAGTGCTAACGGGTTTGACGGTGAAGTGGCTCTGCAGTTGCTTACACAGTTGAGGATATGGCCTGTGACATAACACGCTCAGCCATGCAAGCTTCATGTGCACTTGTCCATGTCATAATACCAGCAACTTGCTAAGTGCACATAATCCCTCCCATCAGAGACACAAGGGTTACCTCCTTGTAAAAAGCATGTTAAAGTCCTGAGAAAATACACTGCCTTGTGCCAACATTCATTTGTACATTCAGTCACATAAGGGGAGGATACATCTTTGGTGAGATGCCCTTACTTCGGCAAGAGCCCTTTCCATCACTTGTCTGTGCAAGCACAACAGCGGGTCAGAGCAGTTGGGAGAAGTTTGAAAAGCTCTGTTAAATGTAGATGATTCCTGCAGTGGAGACAGCCACATGTAGCAGAGCATCTACCTTCCAGGGACAAGTTCTGGTGCTGAGGGTGTGCAACATAGAGACCTTAATGAGGCAAACCAGTGAACAGAGCTGGGTGATAATTGAGATGACTTAGAGAGCTCATCCAAATACAAGTGGGCCTTTCCTCTTCACCCTACCAGTCCAGGGTTGAGAACATTCAGAAAGTCTTTAACAATCAGTGTTGCTATGAATGCACTGAGAGCTTTGGTGAGGTCCAGCTATGAGTCCTTTTGAACACCGTGGACATATTTCATGCAGTGTTTCAAATGAAGAATTAATACTTAATTCTATCAGGTATTATATTAGTCTCATTATTACTAGCCTCATTACTCACATCCAGCCCGATCACACTGTACATAAAGTACTGCATGGTTTCATTCCGGCTCACTACAGCTTTTAGTCAAATCAAACCCTTTGCTGAAACTTGCCAGCTGCCAGCAACTGCGGAGAGGAGGGTGGGGTTTTTTCTCCCCTGTCCCTCCTGGGTGCAATGAGTTGCCTATCTGGAATGCAGTACTTCCATGGGACACCTCTTGCCCTGGATACACAGGCTGGAAACCCATCACAAGGGAAATAAATCCATTCTTAGTATCAACAAAAGCACTTAGTTCAAATGCTTTATGGCACAGAAAAGCAGTGGCAGGCTCTAAACACCTTCCCCAGAAAGCAGATTTCCCTTGTAATGATGCTGGAATAAAATTTTCCAAAGCAGACATGAGAGATGAGCAGCAGAAATGACCAACATCTATTTCCTTCCTTCCGTTGTGGGCTATTTTCAGACATGATCAACAATGTCTTTCCTACCTTCTTCCTCTGAAGCCCACTTATTCTGTAGCAAGTGTGCGGTTCTTTCCTCCTTTATCCCTACTGGCCAGGAGACCCTGGAGAGCCGCCACTTTCTGTGCATCCGAAGATGGCAGTGCATTCGTACAATTGTCTTCCACTGGAGCAGCCTGAGAAAAAGGACACAGCCCTGCAGAGTCTGCTGAGGCAGAGCAGGCTCCAGCATGGTCAGCTCTTCCCAGAAGATGCTCCAGTAGCAATTTCATAGAATCATAGAATGGTTCGGGTTGGAAGGGACCTCAAAGATCATCTAGTTCCAA
>JAVSBS010002388.1:48007-58668 GCA_033124195.1 Coracias cyanogaster | reverse complement strand
AGCAAATCAGCCACACCTCTCTTTTTTAGAGATTATTTCTAAATCAGTGGCATCTAGGAAATTCAGCACTCTACTTTCTCTTAGACATAGAATAATAGAATCAAAGCAA
This sequence comes from Coracias cyanogaster, assembly GCA_033124195.1. Classification (NCBI taxonomy): domain Eukaryota; kingdom Metazoa; phylum Chordata; class Aves; order Coraciiformes; family Coraciidae; genus Coracias; species Coracias cyanogaster. The sequence continues at coordinate 58,559 of JAVSBS010002388.1, read as the reverse complement.
TAGAATCATTGAGAATGGTTCGGGTTGGAAGGGACCTCAAAGATCATCTAGTTCCAACCCCCCTGCCATGGCAGGGACACCTCCCACTAGACCAGATTGCTGAAGGCCTCATCTAACCTGGCCTTGAACACCTCCAGGGGTGGAGCATCCACAACCCTCCTGGGCAACCTAGGCCAGTGTCCACCTGTGCTAACAACAGTAAAACATTGCTCTTATATAGCATTCTTCTCACCAGCAGATCTCAAAGCACTTCACAAGGGTAGCAACACTATCTCCTTTTCACAGGCAGAAATGAGCCATCCCTTGTTCATTTAGGAGGCCATCATACAACCAAGAACAAAAGAAAAAGCAGCTGGGTTCTCCAGCCATGGCTCCAGCCCCTAGGCCGCATTATTCCTTCTCCCCATCAAGAACTAGGGAAAGATAGTAAAGGTCTTAAAGCTACTTTTATACTGTTGGCTGATGGAAAGTCAAGCCTATATCATAGCAACCTCAATATTCAGATTTCAGGTGCTGCTGATCTCAGTCCTTGTTTGACAGGTCTTCTCCTTCACCTTGTGAAGCCCAACCTGTGAAGGCAGGGCTTGTGAAACAGGAGGCGGGGGGTATGTGGCTGCAGGATTGTTTGATGAAAACACTGTGGCAGCACAGCTTGCTGGGACAACCTTCTCTCAGATCCAGTGTCTTCCTGAGGTGCCAGGGAGCCTTCCCTCCTGCTCATGGACCAGGGCTAGTGGCAGCACACGCTGCTCGCCTGCCTGGTTCATAGCTGGTGTCTGAGGAGGAGACTAAGACTGAGTCAGGCTGCAGATTGCAAGAACTGGAGCAATCAGGGCGAACTGCTCTTGAACTGTCCCTAATCTGTCGGTGTTTGAGCACAAACCCTCAGGTTTTCGTAACACCACGTTTTCATTCATTTTTACAGATATACTCACCCTGCCATTATTCCAGGTTTTTCGGTTTCCATCCCCTGGGGAACGGCCAGCCAGGCACAGACAAGACATCTTCTGCCAGCAGTTCCCTGCTGCGCTTTGTCACCGTGCTCCAACGCCTCACCATGAGGGACCTGCTCCTCTCAGCCTTGCTGTGCTCTTTTCATCAGCTGGGATTTCTTTTTTCCTCACAAAAGGAACTGGAGCCCTCTTGTGTTGAGTTTTGAAGCTTGCAACAATCCTTTTAGAAATGCTTTTAGATGAATCCACCTCACCTTCACCGGGATGCTGCGGACGAGCTGCTATTAATAGGAACCCGTCTTCACTGCTTGTCTTTGCTTTAGTAGCAGAATTACATACAATGATACTCCAAAATAGAGCTCAGCTTCAAAAGCTGCGGACTTAATTATAAAAAGATAAATAAAAAATTCTTACGGTATGAACCCAGCCTAGTCTAATCTCAGCTACTGAAAAAGGTGGCGTTTTAATCACTGGAGTTTAATTAATAGGGTACGATACATGCCAGCTGTGTAGGAATCATGTATTAGAAAGAGCAGTGATCGTAGAATGGGTTGGGTTGGAAGGGACCTTAAAGATCACCTAGTTCCAAGCCCCCTGACACAGGCAGGGACATCTTTAACTAGGCCAAGTTTATTTGAAATGTATGTAAATTTGGTGTTCTTTTTCATTAATTTTATTAATAAATTATGCTTTTCTGCCTCTTTGAGTTATATCAGCTTGACTGTGAAAGCTGATGCTGAAACCACTTTGAAGACAAGTATCAGTATTTTATTTTGAGAAACTATTACTTATGCAACCACAATTGTGTTAGTTTTGCAAAGTTAGGGAAAACCTAGGATTATATTTACCTTAGATATTTTTAGCAGTTGTAATTCCCTTCTGATAAAAGTTGCTATAAAACAATATTTTCAACGACTTTAAAAATTGTTTCTATTGCAGATCCATAGAAGACATCCTAAAAATGTCACTACCTGGGTTCTTAAGTCTTCCAATAGTCTCTAGAGGGATCTTAGTTCTATATTGTGTCTTTTAAGGCCATTTTATTAGAAGTTATTAGTACTATTATTGTTGTTGTATTGTCATTATTTGCTGCAAGTTGCAATGGGATTTTACAGACTTGTGAGATGATGAGGTCCTTGCCCTGTAACGGTCACGCTCTAGCTCAGAGATACATGATCTCTGGAATAACATCACATCATACGTAGCCTTGCACACAGCCTGTGAAAGTCAGCCTTTAAAAGTCCTACAAAGAAAGCAGCTTCTAAGGAGGGTTTTGAAGGCAGTGAAAAAGAGAGGTCATGTTATTAGCATGGGTTAAGCTCCCTCTAACACTAGTGTGGCGCTTGGAAGACTGAGATCCAAGACTTTCCCAAACACTTTACTCACTAGGAAAGAAGACGCAGTAGAAGTTGTGCCTTTCACTGCTTTCATTGCATGTTGCCATCTCCCCTGTCTCAAACATGGTCTTCCTTGTCTCTCCTGTATGAAAGAGGGAACCTAAGCCATGGATCAAGGTTCTCTGCAGCGACTAGATCTTTCCAAGATCCCAGCTTGTAAAATAATACAGGGACATGGCTTCTTAGGAACATCTGAGACACCCTTTCAAAATTCAGGCCTTTTAAAGATGCTTCTAGTTGTTCTCTTGGGGGAAAAAAAAAAAGTATTAATAAAAATGGCTCAAGCACTAACCATTTACAAAAACTCGTCAACGTTTGGTTGGCAATGTAGATATATTTGATACAGGTGAAGGTCATGTTCGATCTTTCTCCATTTTGCTTCCTGGTTCTCACCATGTGTCAAAGATCATGATGATAACCTGACACAAAATCTTCTTCAGCAAGTGATGCATTTCCTCTGCCTGTGGTTAAATGCAATACCCACGGATAAAATGACGTTTTATGGTTCAAGGCTGCAGCGACCACAACTGGAAGAGCTAACTTACAGGGATTTCAGCTCTTGCTCTCTGGGTTGCAGAGCATGTCAGAGGTGGAACAACAGTGTGGAGTTGCTGAATCTCACCACAGCACAGCTGAGATGGAAGTAATTGATGTCGATAGTACCTTGTGCCAAGGGAGAGGTCCTCCTACCTCATACAAACAGCAGCTGTGTGTCTGAGCGACACAGCGGGCTGGCAAAGGAACGGAGGAAGACTCTGACAGAAGACATTACGCTGATGTACTATAATGGCACTTGCTGATTTGAATAAAGTAGCATGTTAACCACTCCAGAGTCTCTTTACTGTGTGCCATGGCCCTATTTACAACTCTATATCTAAGCTATTTGCACTCAGTACAATCCGAGACAAGCCAACACATCCAGATTACAGTATTTTTCCATTTATTTTATTTTTAAAAATTTAAAAAGGATACATAGAAACTTCATCCCCTGGTGGCAACCTGACAGCTATGAACAAGCTTTGTGGCAGCATTCCTGTTGTTTACCTCTTGGATGCATCTTTTGAAACGAAATGTTTGTCCCAAGCCCAAGGTCAGTACAAAGTCACCTGTCACTTGTAGAAACACCACTGGTCTCGGAAAACACCGAACACTTGGTTTTGTAGTCATTAGAGTAATAAACAGGCTTTAGTACCTATTCTTAATGAAAAACAAGCAAATATTAATAAACTTACCTATTAATAGCTGCAGAGCACCATAACCCATGTTGTAAGCATGGTACTGAACCTCAGCCCAGGCCCTGATGGAGGACACGTGTTCATGCCAACAGAGTCAAGCACACGCTGTAACAAAAGTGACTGCTGGATGCAATGACACCATTAAATAATTATAGTCTGCTACTCCCTTGACCTCTGCAGCACTTTGTTCTTCAGTCATCATCTACAATCCAGCCTCTACTTCTACACCCAGATTAGAGCATCCATTCTTCCTTGTGCTGCTGCATACCCTCTCCCAGAGTATCTCCCTCCACCACCTCCACCTTCTCAAACATTGTTGGCCTCGTCATCTGTACGGGGTCGCTCATGGGCCAGGTGCTACCTGGATGGCCAGGGTGCCGTAGAAGGCTACCCTGCTGGAAGCTTGATGGGCTACTCCTGCTCAGCCCCCTGAGCCACTGGTCTTGCCCAAGGGGAGGATTAGACCCTAAGGACCTGATCCTCTTCCCAGATGCTCCATCCATTGAGATCACAGCTTGCATTTGTAGAAGGAGTCACAGCTTCTTTAAGCCACATTTGCAGTTTTAATTAAATCTTATGTTTAACTTGAAATACAAACCTTTGTTTTCTTCAATGTTCCTTGACATAATTTTCCTTAAAGTTAAGGGAACTTAAAATGAAAAATTCTTATAGAAATTGAAATGTTTAATTTTGTTAATAGCAAAATGGCTTTTTAATGGACATCTTAATTAGGCCTATATGATTCACAACTTTCTGAAATAGCTGCACTAGTGATTATTTGTTTATTTATTCAATATTAGTCCTGGCCTAGAGATTTTGCAGCTAAATCTTTTTTGCCTGGTACTCTCTGCTTGACACATCAAGAGCTCAATGGTCCCTCTGCTGGTGGAGTATTTCTGCATACGTATTTAACATCTTCCCTATAGGTCCAGAGATTACCTAAAATCCTCTACTGGAGCTGTGGATTTGGTTGGCCCACAAGAGTTTGATGGCTGAGGGTCACCTCTGGCGCCTGGAAATGGGGAATTCTTGGCCTAAGAAGATGGTGCTGAAGAACACGATGCTGAAACCTACTGACCACAGCAAAATAAGAGGAGCTTTGTGTGCAATTTTCCTGCTGCATTTGAGGGATGAAGATAATCATGAGCTGACGCCATCCATCACAGCATAGCACGTTGTGTGATATGAAGCCGAAGAGGAGGGCTAACAGCTTGGCATGCCCTACGCAGCCAAGAGTTGGGCAGGACCACACAAGAACCTGTGGTGTGGCAGTCCCCAGCTGCTCAGCTTTTCTGCTGCTCAAGGAGCCCTCTGCAATGTGCATCGTGGAATAAGATGGCCAGTAGCATCTGGCATGGGGGTGGGGGCAGCTTTGAAGTCAGGGAGAGCTGTGACACTGTGCTGCAATGTCACGAGCTGCTACTGCTTGTAGGGCCATGGAGAATACATGAGAATTGACAGTGAGGTCAGGGAGATAATATGAAGGAGCTAAAGCGGCTGGAAACCTGGAGAGAAAATGACAAGTTCTTTTGCACTTTTTGAAGCTGAACCTTATTTACTTCTGGGGACAGATGATCTGAAGAACTGATATAAACTAGTGGGTAAGCAAGAAATTCCAGGAGACCAAGAAAAATATGTGAGTAATGAGTAGCAGAGGAAAAAAAGGCAAGGATAATTTTGGATCTAAAAGCAATCCTACTAGGATTTTTCATTTTATTTAAGGACTTATGTGGAAGATAACATGTTGGTAAAAAAAAAAACCCAACAATACAACCAGATGTATTCATGCGTGACTAGATCTGAAGTGTAATTCTCTCAATGACACAATGGTCACCCTGGGTTTTTTTTTAGCATATGTGGGGGAGGAGGGAGACAGCAGCCAGCCAGTAGCTCCCCTGACAAGGCGAATCTTTCATCCTGCATAAACCTAACCTTCTTGCCACAGGAACCGCGCTACAGACACCAAATGCCTAGTTGGTAGCACTCTGTGAGCAGGCATTAGAAGGTAGGAAGCACCCAGTGCAGGTGAAGGTCAATAGAGACACAATTTGCTGAGTGTCCCAAGTTTAAGTGCATCACGTTTTACGTTCTGTAAATGCGGGAATGTAAACTGGCCAACAAACTTTTGTGAATTGGACCACAAGTCGTGATTAATTTATCAAGCTGTTCCAGATACATCAACTAAAATAATGGAAATATAAACAAAAGTTATGTAATTCCTCCTTGCCGGTGCTTGGGCCCTGCTTGTGATGGCAGAAATATAAACTGAACTAGAGCGTATAAAAAGATTTCCAAGAAAAAGCCTTTGTTTAATGTTTCCTATGCATCAGATATTCCACTTGCCTCCCAGATGCATGTATTCCAAATCATGCTTTCGCTGTCCGCTGAAAATTCCTCCATCTATTTATACTTTCAAATCTATGATCTTATACATTAATAAATAGTAATGAAGTCCTGAAGTAAATACCAATGTTACGGTTTCACTGGAGCTCTTGCTGACATTTATAAATATCTGCAGCTTTCATGGTTCAGGACACTGGCAGAGCTCACAGATTCTGTTAAACTTTATCATCTAATTGTACATATGGTCTCTCTTTTAAAAGTATAATGCACGGGGTTTATGGAATATTTCTGCTAGGCAGTGTGTGTTTGCTTGCTTTATCAAAAGCTATGTTTCTGTGTGGGTGTATCTTAGTTGACCTACTAAACTCACCATTTTTCATCTCAGCTGGCAGCAAAAGCCCACATAGTGTGGACTTTTCCAAGCTATGGAAATATTGCTATCTTGTGATTACTCACCACTCTGAAGTAGTCATCCATTTATGCATCTATCCACTTATACGCCAGGAGATAATCCAAGAAGACTAATAGCCACTTCACTTCTTGTGTATACCTTTGTCTACCAACAGGATTACAGGCCTCAGTTCCCCGTGGTGGAAAGTTTAGCTTAGTGACCCAAGAAATACTTTCCAATTGAATACTGTTGTTGCTCTGCTCCACAAGGTAAGAGAAAGGAACTTCACAATACAGCTGTGGAACTGAAGATGGCATGGGACAATCCTGGGCCAAGGATTTTGCTGCTGGGATAAGGCCAAATTGAAGAGTTGGGGAGCATCAGAAGCAATTAGTTTGAGTCTGGCTTCACCCAGAGATGTTTAAATGACCAAGAGCAAAGGACTGGGGATGGAAATCCATTTCAGCCTCAGATTCAGGGGTAGTACAGTGATCTCTGAGCCAGTTTCTTGCTGAAAGCTTCTCATCATGACCACGCCTAACTCAGTGCAAAAAGACAAATGCAATAACATCCATTCCTTCAGTAAACAGAGTCCCAAACACCCAGTATCTCACAGGTGTACCAAGAGGGAATTCTCCACTTCAGAGATCTCTGTCAAAGTATGACTTTACTAATTGCACAACAGGGAAGATCCCTGCTGTATTTGGTCTCCCAAAGGTCATCCTATCGAAGCAGGAATCAAATAGCTGCAGTCCCTGATCTCTGCTCCCTCCACCAGCTCCCTCAGCACTCTTGGGTGGATCCCATCTGGCCCCATAGTCTTGTGCGTGTCCAATTGGTGTAGCAGGTCATTAACTACCGCTTCCTGGATTATGAGGATTCTGGTCTTCATCCCTGTCTTCAAGCTCACGGGGCTGAATACTGTGAGGATAGCTGCTCTAGCTATTAAAGACTGAGGCAAAGGTGGCATTAAGTACCTCTGCCTTTTTCTCATTCTCAGTGACAATGTTCCCCTTCTTGTCCAATAAAGAATGTTTAAAGCTCCCTTTTTACACGGTTTAACTTTTACACTCCAAGGGATTCCCACGCTCAGTCATCTCCCATCTAACAGAAGATTTGATGGAGGCCTTGGGATGGTCTGAATGAGAAGATCTGTTCAGACAAAATTTCTTGGTTTTTGTGCAGATGTCCTGTAGATATATAGATGTTCCCAGTAACTCTGCACTGTCTGCCTAGGATGATGAAAGGACCTTCTGTCACTTGCTAAATGGATTCTGCCAGCACATTCAAAGCCCTAACGCTACTCACGTTTAAAGGAAGTTAACAGTATTATGTGTTATCTCGTTGGGAAACATTTTATAGATGAACGTCTGGGAACAGCCACCTTAATTCCCTGTCTGGTCACTAGAGGCACAAGACCGGTGACTGCCACTGTTACTGCTGAGGATGAGATCTTGGAGAGAAGATCCAAGGCAAGCAGGATGGACTATTATTGAGGTAGACAACTAGATCTCAGAAACAGGTGGGATTTCACTTGCAGGCTACAGGATGGCAGCTCTGAGCACACCGTGTAAAACCAGCTTTTTAAGAGAATGCGAGAAGGTCCTTTAGACTCCCTTGTCTCCACATTTTCTGGAGTTGTATTTATACTGGCCTAAAATAAATGTAACATAGAGGAAGGGAGAACGGCTTGCTGCATATGCCACAATACAGAGCAAGTCAAGCGAAAAAGCCAGTGTTGGTGGCACATGAAAAATTAGCTCCCTGAAGCAAAGTAGGCAACGACTTATTTATGCTGGCTGGAAAAACTGCTTGTTCTATACATTTGTTCTTCTCCTACCTATAGCTCTTCCTAAGTAATGCTAACTAGCCTGGTGATTTTGCATATCAGAACTTTTTATTAGGCATGATAATGTCTGTAGATACTGGCTAATGTCAACACATATGAGTTAAAGCACTTGGCAGTGAATCATCAGTTAAGATATTTTAACCCCATCTGCAATTGATCTCATTTGAATAAAAAGAGGAAAAGCAGTGAAGAAATAATAGTGTACCTAAAGAAAGGTTGTAAGGTCATGTTCTGATCCATGTTTAGTGGCGTTAAATTGCAAAATAGCGTGATGAAGTGTGCTTACCCTCAACAGAAGACTGGAGAAGAGTGTTTTCCCTAATGTCCAACCCCAAGGACCTCAGAAGGGTTGTACAGAAGAAGATAAAGTACGGAGGTCCTGTGTCTGTAGCAATACCAGGAGCTGGCCCAGCAGTGAGCTGAGACCGAGCATACACAGTGAGTTTGGTAGGACCCCTGCCACTGCCTCTGCTTTGCCTACTCCATGGCTGAAGACTTTGTCCAATATGCAGACACGTGTGACCCCCATCAAATGCTTTGTGGCACCATGGTGGGCAAAGTCTCTATTTGAGACCCATGGGCTGTGCAGAGGCAGGCGCAGTCCTTGCTGTGAAGACCAACTGGTGGGTTTGAAACCTGCAGAAAAGCAGCATAGGGTAAGGGGAGCGGGTAGGAAGGGTGAGTGCAGTTGGATGTGTGATCTCTGTGTCCCACTAAGGGAAAGCTAGCTGAATATTGCTCATAATCACAGCTGGAAAAATGAATTTTAACCATCCTTACGTGAAGTCACCAAACTAGCGCACTGTTTGCCTTGCTGGTTGGAACATCTCACTGCTAACCAAATCATTTCTTGAGCTATTTTCTTGCTAACGTGTATAATTATTCCCCTTTCAGATAAGCCCAAAGGTTAAATAATAAGAAAAAATAACATCCTTTGCACAATTTTTTTTATAATTTTGATTCTCCAGAGATGAGGTCTTTTAAAGGTCATATCTTGACAGCATTCCTTTTTTACCCCCTTGTTGTGTTAAAATAGATCAGTATTATTGACCTTGACAACAATGCCCGAAAGGTTTAGTGACAATCTATTCTGTATCAATGAGCACATAAAACTGCTTTTATGGGCTGGGGGGCTCTCTGTGCATTTGATAGCAGGCAGATCGGCTTTTCTTGACAAGGCATCGAGTAAAAAGATTTAATGTATCCATCTCCATGTGAATCGGATCGTACCCTCCTGACATGAGATCCCCAGCCCCAGGGAGAGCCATGCTCAGCGCTGTGTTGCTGCATTAGTCGCGTGTAACAGCTACACGGAGAAACAGAGCATGACAAGAGCTAAAGAACATTGTGAGTGGGGAACCGTCCACGTTTCCCCAGCCTCTCTGCTTTCCCAGACATTTTAAACATGAAAAGCAATAAAGGGCTTTGAAAGAGGGCTTGTTTTTCTTTTGAAACCGCTTTTTTCTGAAGCATGCTCTGTACAGGTAGATGTTGCCCAAATAAGGCAGCCACGGCTCCTGTTGAGGACCAGGCAAGAACACTGTGCTGCCTTTTTCAAGTGCCTTCAGGTTTGGGGTGGTAAAGGAGCTGATCTGCTAACGTTTAACTGCTCTCCTGTTCCTGACTGTGGTTTCAAAGGGGCCAGTCCTCAGTCTGTGTCAACTCTTACACCTGCTCTGGGGCAATAGGTCCCTCCTCACTGAATTCTTCTTTTCCTCCGAATTCTTCTCTACACTGATGCCCACTCCAAAATAATCAGCAGAAATATAGTTTCCGTTCTGTGTTTGGTGAAACTCTGGCCCAAATGAAGGCAATGCAAACGTGCCAGGGGTGTCAGTGGGGGCAGGATCTCACTTGCTTGGCTAGAAACAGGTTTTGCCAGAATCCTGACTCTTTCCCCTTCAGTTACGGTGATTACTGGGGGAGAGGGGAAGGGGGGAAGGGAGAAGGAATAACTATGATATATAAATAGATGAATGAAAGATCACACAGTGCGAAAACGTACAATAACTGGTGTTATTCTAGTGTTCTATATTGAAATGTGAAAAACAAGGCACGCAAAGAAAAGAAGACAAGATGGAAATCAAGAGCTTTGTTTCAGAATTTACATTTCTCTGGTTTAAGGAGTTATAAATAATCCTCCCTAATGGGCTGAGTTACCTCCCATCGTTAGGCTTATCTCCACAATTCCTGTTCTATCATGTTCTTCATTTCAGGGTCAAAAAATTGTTGTGCTGGTTCAGCCATCATCATTTTATGCTACCATCAGTTGCCTGATCACACAGGCCAAGGCTGAACTCAGCAACATCCCCTCAAAAGTCTTCTCTCAGACAGTCCTGCCATAAGTTCCTGTGGGCCCAGCTCCTCTGCTGCCCACTGTGGTG
>JAVSBS010002388.1:32525-48002 GCA_033124195.1 Coracias cyanogaster | reverse complement strand
CCAACGCTGAACTCAGCAACATCCCCTCAGAAGTTTTCTTTCAGACAGTCCTGCCATAAATTCCTGTGGGCCCAGCTTCTCTACTGCCTGCTGTTGTGCCAGCATCACCTGCTGGACTCAACAGACAGAGATGGCTCCCTCAGTGGCCCTTCACATGGAAGGACACCACCATGAGAGCTCAGCAAGATGTAGCCAGCCCCAGCAGAAGCCAAACCCCACAGGAAGCTCTTCCAACTAATTGGCTCCTGATTAATATAATCCTGGCCTCACCCACCACCCCAACCATGACCACCTGGGTGAGGGTGGAGCCACAGAGACACGGGTAGGCCAAGTTCTGCCTCTGGAGCATGAAGCCAACAGAAACAAAAAAACGTTCTACAAGGTTATGACTCATCTGCAGGTCAACTCCAACTTGGAGCCCACAACTTGGGCCCCAGCACTTCAAAAATTCACCTGGAAAATCAGCACCACACAGCAGATTTCCCTGAACCCAAGTAGGGACACTTGTTAATCAGCCCTTTCACTGCTCCACCACTGGGAGGTCAACCAAAGCTTTGTGTACGTGGCTTCAGGGTGTCCTCTTCTGTACTACTGTGTCTAGAAGTGGCATGGAAGCATCAGAACAACTCTTCATGATCTCTTCTGGAGATGCCAGATTGATTGTCCAAGGATCAACAGCATCTCTATCAGTCCAAAGGCAATTAGTATAATTGAAAACAACATTTGGAAAGAAAAGGTATCTTCCACTGAAACACTGAGTACAGCTACACCATTCTTCCCACCTGTGTGAGGAAGGATACAACTACCTGAAAGGGGGTTGTTATGAGGTGGGGCTCTGTCTCTTCTCCCAAGTAACAAGTGATAGGACAAGAGGAAACAGCCTCAAATTGCACCGGGGAGGTTTAGATTGGATATTAGGAAAAATTTCTTCACAAAAAGGATTATCAAGCCCTAGCTCGGGCTGCCCAGGGAAGTGGTTGAGTCCCCATCCCTGGAGGGGTTTACAAGATGTATAGATGTAGTGCTGAGGGACATGGTTTAGTGGTGGGCTTGGCAGAGCTGGGTTATTGGTTGGACTTGACGATCTTAAAGGTCTTTTCCAACCAAAACGATTCTATGTTTCTGTGGAACTGGGAGGAAGGTTTGCCTGTGTGTACACATTACTGAGCACCAGGGTTTGTGCAGAGACCCCTAAAAATTCTGCCCTCCTTCGCTTCTCAAAGAGCACAACATTACTTTCCAAAGAAAGGCTGTTCCTGTATTTCGTATTTCACCCATATGAGCTTGTTTGATCCCTGCTGTGGCAGAAGGCACAGAGAATTGCCAAAAAGGAGCTTTGATCGTGGTAAGCTCAGCTGCATTACACATCTCTGTGCAAGCCAAGGACCACCACCATTGCTTACAACATCTTGGGTGCAGCATAGTAACTGCAGGTCTAAGAACCCCAGCTCAGATGGCTGGTAAAGCAAAGTCACTGACGTTCAGATTCTTGCTTCAATCATTTAGAAAGTAGTTTTCAGATCAAAGAGATCTTGAAAAAACTGAAGACCTATGTTATTTGAAATACAGTCTTGACTGGAATAAGCCACCATGGGGTTCCTTTCCTACCTCCAGGTGTTCCTCTGGGAATGAGAACAAAAGGGGGAGGTAGCAGAGGATGAACAAAACCCCCAAAAGTCAAGGAAAGAATGAGGAGGAAAGATAAAAGATTAATCATTTCATCACCAGCAGACTCCTGAGCAGGGCATTTGTTCTTCCCGCATGAAAAGTCCTTCCTTTGCCATCCGAAACAACCACCTGGCATTTAGCTTGCCTTCAGCCCTTTCCCCCTGTTTCAAGCATGGAATTATTTACACCAGGTGCATTGCTTCAACCCACCCCTTGGGGACGTCCCCATTCACAAGTACAGGATTGTAATTTGCCAGCCTTGGCTGAAGTTTCTTTGTACCAGCCTCCTACCCCGGGTGTAGCGTTACATTGACAAGCGGCGCGGCACAATGGAGAGGGAAATAGAATTTACCCGATGAACAAAGGACATTAGTGCTCCCTGCCTCTAACCCCAGGTGGCTGTACAGAGCTGACTGCAGGGTCTCTGGTGACAGAACGCTTGGGTGGTATGGAAGCCATGAGTGTGGCAGCAGTGCTGGCAGGCAGCTACACCTGCAGCTGCCCACGGCTGCCTGCAGCCACGCCGCTTTGTGCCCTTCCTTTGGGGAAACGCTGCTGGTCCTACTTAAATGTTAAATTAAGGAAAGATATTAGCTGGCAGGGTCCTCGGTACTGATGGAGCGTATTCAACTCAAGCATGATGATGGAAGGTATTCAACTTGTCTTGAGGGTATTCCACTCAAGCACCATTCGCCTCCTCCCTTCCCAGCTGCTGCCAGGAGGTTGTCCCGTCGCTGCTTGATTCAGACCGCGGGATCTGGCCTTTTGTGCATGGAGCTGCGCCGAGCTTTGCTGATGGCTGCAGTCAGGGTCAGGTGCGGCAATGGAAATGCTGTGAAAACTCAGGTCTCGTGGTACCCGTGACGCTGCCTCTTTGTTTCACTGAAGCTCCTGGAATTTGCCTGTTGCCCCCACACCAGGCAGGACCTGTCCCTCTGTGGGCGGCCAGGACTGGTCCATGGCAGATGCCCCCGGGCTCTGCTGTAAAGCAAATAAACAGTGACAACAATAATGAGGGGAAATTGAGGACTGGGATTGTTTTGGTTTGCAGCTCCCGTCCTTCAGTTTGGTTGGATGTAGCAAGTCCAGGCATGGATGAAGCAGGGGATAGTTGGAGTGCTCCCCACTTAGCCCGGGCTATGTAGCACACGTGCCACTGCATGCGAGGCTGCTTGCAAGCACAGTACCTTTTCACCCATCTAAATCAAAGGTGCCTCCTGTCTTTCCTTCCCAGAAAATTCCCAAGGTCATGGACCACATAGAGATGTAAATAAACATACTGAGCTGATGCCAGATAAACACTGTCTCTCCCATCACTTCTCATTGCTTCTCTGCCCTGAAGAGCACGTGCAATAAGCTAAATGAGACCTGGATGCTAGAGGGGAGAAATTCCTGCTTGTTCAACTTCAGCCTACATCCCTTGGCCTCTGTTGTCTCATTCTGACTTAGAGTGGAGGCAGTGGGAGCCCCAGCTGGTTCTTTTCAGACGCAATGCTTGTTCCCAGTGATTCTGTGGTATACTCTGGCCATGCCCTCTTGTGATCCTGCCCCCAATATACCCTTTTTAAAATGGCGCTCCACTGCTCCTAGCCCGGCCTCCAACTAGGAGGCCAGAGAAGGATGCACTGGGGAAGGGTGACCACACCAGGGCTCACAGCTGGAAAAGTGGCCTACCTCAGAGGAGCCAATAGTGTCAAACCTCTTCATGACTGACCTGGGTGACAGGAAAGGGTGCACCCTCAGCAAGACTGGAAATGGTATAAAATTTGGAGTGGTTGATACACCAGAGGTGCTGCTGTTCAGGGGGAACCTCAACAGGACGGAGAAGCAGGGCAACAGCAGTTTAATGAAGTTCAACAAACGGAAATGCAAAGTCCCACACAGGGGAGAAATACCCCCATGTATCAGCAGAGGCTGGGGACTGACTGGCTGGAAAGCACCTTTTCACTGAAGTATCCGTGGGTCCTGCTGGGCACCAAGTTGTCCATGGGCCAGGAACATGCCCTCGTGGCACAGAAGACCAACAGCCTCCCTTAGGCAGAGCATTGCCAGCAGGCTGAATGAGATGCCACCTATGGAAGCCACATTAGAGTCCAGGGAAGTCTGTCTTGGACAGGTAGGCTCTCTGGGAGCTTTGCAGCAGTGGTGGTCCTGCCTCAGCAGAGCTCTCTCAGCTCTGCTGCCATACACACTGCCCAGACACTTGAAGATTTCCTGTCCCACCACAAAACCTCAGGCCTGCTGACAGCTGCCATGGGAACTCCCCGCTGCAGAGCCGTTCAACCAGAGCTTACCGGCAGCGCTGTAGGAAAGATCTCCCATGGGGAAAGGAAGTGTCGGGTCTCCTGCACATAGAAAAATTCTTTTTTTTATTTTTTCAGTTTCTTTGGCTTTCTAATCCAATGCCATACACATGAAGGAAATTCAGGGGAGGGCAGCGGTGCAGAAGTCGCTTCCTCTGAATATCCCTAAAGCAGCAGCTTACAACAGACTTAGAGAACTGTGTGCTGCTGGCTGCACCACAGGCAGCTTTGCTGAACTCAGCACAACCTTCTGCTGAAGCCCCTTCTGCTGAAGCCCCTTCTGCCAAAGCCCCTTCTGCCATCTGACCCACCCCTGCTCGAGCATGGCGTCTTCTGACACTAGCGTGACCGTTGCTCGCTGTGAAATACACTATGGAGACACCATTCTGATCTTCCTGCAGATGCTTCTGACTCATGCTGATCTACCAAAGATTAGGAAATCCAGCTTTTGAAGTGCTCTGGAACATGTGCTTCTAAAGAAAATAAATTAATTGATGCAACATTGGTCTGAGCCCTATCAGGGCAGAAATCAGAGAGAGGCAGGAGGAATGTCCTTGAGACATTTTTTCATGGCTTCCTCTGACTTGCAGGCTGGAGGAGGAAGTGGGCAGATGTTTCAAAAGGAGACATTACATCACTGGATTTTTATATCCTCCATCTGTATGAACTGTAAGACAGAAGTGGGGCCAAGCATAATTATTCCTAAAGAAATTAAGGTATGAGCAAGGCATGTGCACAGCCCCAGGGTGTAGCTTGCAATATGGGAGAAGTTTGGCTTCCCTCTGGGGTGAATGAAGATCTGTCCCTCCTTCCTATCACCTCCACCTTCTCCCTATAAACCTGCACAGCTCCCAGGACACCCGGCCATGCCCAGAACCATCTGTGCCCTCACTGAGACTGGTGTTAGCGAGCTAAAGCCAGGAGCACTGGAAAATAATTTTCCTGAGGGACGCTTCTCTTCTAGGACATCTGAAATTATCTCAGCCTTGCTGTTTAATGCAGCAGATATTTCTCCCACGGACAACTTATTTTAACCTGGAAAGGAACAGTATTTTTAAAAGTAATAAAACCTGCTTTTGTCCAAGCAGGACTTGATCTCTGTAGGAACTGGGCCCACCAGTGGGATGAGGACTCTGTTCAATATACAAGCCCATGCCAGGCTTTTGCTTCTCTATGTTTTCCTGAGGTCACCTCACAACTACCCTTGGAGGATTTCCTCAGTTGCAAAAAGGAAGAGCACAGAGGTGGGCAACTGGCTTTGCTGCACCATTCCCAGAGTTTTCAGGTTCACTTGGGTCCCAGCCCTGACAACAGCATGTCTGTTTGTCCCACCCCACCACCTCTCCCTGCCTGACTCTCCCAGAAGCAGCAGCACTGTTTCACAGCCCAGGAGCAGAAATAGAGACCTACTCCCCTTGGAAAGGCTTTGCCATCCCTAGGTGAAGGCTTCTCAGTAAGAAGCATTGCAGGCTGCAGGGGTAGGTCTACCGTCTTGCAACATCCTGATTTTTGGAGCACACTGCAAATGTAAGTTTTTTGTTAGAGATTACAGCTTTAGCCTGTACATAAACAGGAGAACACAAGCTTTCATTTTTCTATCAATTTTCTATTAATTCTATTTGATTTTCTATAAACTTTCTGTTAGACTTTCTGTAAGCTTTCTATTAATTTTTCTATTTTGATTTTCTATTCAATTCACTCTGCTATTCTTTCATCATTCCACATTATAATCAGTTGTGATGAACAGGCACTTCTAGCCTCTTCACATCCATCACATGGGATTGTTTTGTTTTTCATTAACTTTTTTCTCTCTTTGATGCTTTTTCTGTTCTGGAAAGCATACCCTATCTGCAAAGAGAAAGAGAAGGCAAGTGCAGCATTTTGACCCTCAAATTTTTGCCCAGACTTCTACTGCTGAGTAGTAGTCTGGACCTTGTCTTCATGCCGGCCACATTTCCTACTGCTCAGTTCTGCAGCAGCCAGACTTAGTGGCAACAGCCCAGATCCAGCATTCACCAGTAACCAGGAGAAAGAGGACATCCTATTCTAGGATGTCTCCCTGAGAACAGGCAGACAATTATTTGCAGCTCAGGAGGAAAGAGGGTGAGAAAACTTCAGCAGCGACAGCCTATTTTACCAGCATTTACAAGTCTCATTTATAAAAAGGAGATTATTGCAGGAAAACTCAGTGTTCACAGCTGCTTGGAAAAATCCCTCAAATACAGTTTCCTTTGACTCTCCTTTCTGCAACAGTTGGGACTCGGTCTGAAATTCAAATTAACTTTCATACCCAGCACTACTATTCCATTTTGTGCCCCAAAGCAAAATTTCCTGCATAATTGTGTGTATTTAGGTCAGTTCTCCATTGTTCGCTTCTGCAAAGAAAATAGCTGATTTGCTAGTGGAGAAAATTCCTAATACAGTTTTCAAAAGCACTTTTGCAATTAGAGATTGTGCTCCTAAATGAGACTGGAACGTAGGCATGTATTTGCTTGGGTAATGTCTTGAGACTTTTTATGTCTGTTTTTGACAGCAGGGTGACTCCATTTAAACACAGGCCGTATTTGATATTTATACAGGAATAAGCTGGTTTTCCAAACTAGATTTCAAAAAGTAATTATCATATTTTCAGACTTTAATATTTAATTTTTTTTTCAAATATTAACCATTAGTATGCAATATGTGCAAATATTCATCTAACATTTAATCTAGAGAAATAACACTCACCATCTTTTCCTGTTCTAAGGTTCTTCTCACTGCAATTTTTTTCCTGCACTTAACTTGTGTGAATTTCTTTCATTTCTAAATTGCTGCTGAGAGAACTGCTGTCAGAAGTACTCCCTTAGTATCTTCTGTTTATGTTTGGCCATGAAGCACCTGCCACATGCATGGACAGATCCATATAAACATTTTAACTCATTCAGGTACCAAATTAAAACAAAACATTCTGAACTGAATGTAACGAATAGGGAAGTTCTCCTGAAGGCTCAGTTAATTGCCTTAGACCAGGGATCTACACAAAGTGACGCTTTTATCTCTATATCTTTCCATGAAGCAAGAAGCATGATTCAAAACGCGTATTTTCTCTACATCTTAGAGACCCATGGTCTGGTCTTGCGGCTTCATAAATACCATTGTGAACGTGGAGCCAGAACAGGTCCAAACAGTTTCAACACATCATGCAAAGGTCCCATCATCAGGGCTGTAATTCAGGGCTGAGATATCAAAGGTTGGGTGGTGGAAAGCCAAAAGCTGATGATACATGTATATTCGTAGGCATTAATTAAAAAATCAAATCAAAACTCTACTCCCCCCTGCCCCCAGATGCTTGCAAGGGACAACAAAGCGCGGCAGATCTACCTCAGGATGCTGGGAGAGAGGGGAAAAAAAGAATCAGGTCAAAGCACACAATATATAAATCCTTGGGCTGCCGTAGGGCACAGTATGCAACGACCTCAGACTGTTTTGAAAATCGATTACAGAAGGCCTTCAGCTGAATGGAGTCAATGACCCTATCTCTGCATGGCAAAAGGAAAACAGCCACGTCTTCTCTCAGCTAATACATGTGAGGGTTCCTGGCCCAAGATCCTCATGGTGGCTAGCAAAAGAGGCTTACGGAAACCGCCCCTCCCAGCTATTCTACTTCATTGCAGGAGAGGAAAACATTGGCTTTCTTTTCCTAAAGATTTGATTTCCATCAGATCAAAATAGACCAAGCCCAGTTTTCCTCCTCCCCTTCGAAAAAACATCACCAGCTGTGCTGGGGGTCACAATGTAATAGACAAAGAATGTGCGTAATTCAGGAGCTACAACTGCCTAATGAAATATATGTCAAAAGAGACAGCTGGCCTGAAGGCTCAGGCTGCCCACTGTCTTTGTCTTAAGGTTTTTCTCTAGCTAGAAGTACAGGAGCATTAGGATTGGTGACATGGGGTGAGTTTTATCCAGTATATCCAATTGCCAGCGTCTCCTTTTTTTGCACTTAAGCTTGCACCCTTCACATTTTTAGCTGATGCCCAGTTAAAGCTGTTGGGCTTAGACAGCATAAGCCATGACAAACACAGGAGAATGAAGGGTTTTGCATTCAAACACAGGAGACAACCACAGAGTGTGATTTGGGTAGCAAAGAAGTGGCTACATTAAGACTTATGATGCGCCAACAGAAGTGAAAAAAGGAGTCTTGTTATGTTGCTGCTTGGGAGAGACTCTGCTTCCAACAGCAGTCAAGCAGGAGACCTAATAAAGTTCTTGGTTCAGTGATACTCATTGAGTCTGCTTTCTCCATCAGAGCTTAAAGCACAAAGGATATTTATGGTAATCATCTAAAAACCATTTTTAAACGGATAAAGGTGTAGGAACTGTATCAGCAATAGTGTGGCCAGCAGGACGAGGGAAACGATCATGCCTCTGTACTTGGCACTGGTGAAGCTGCACCTTGAGTACTGGGCTCAGTTTTGTGCCCCTCGCTACAAGGACACTGAGGTGCTGGAATGTGTCCAAAAACAGCAACAAAGCTGAAGAAGGGTCTATAGCACAAGTCTTGTGAGGAGCAGATGAGGCAACTGGGGTTGTTTAGCCTGGAGAAAAAGGGGCTCAGGGGAGACCTTGCTCTCTACAAGAGGTGAGGTGGAGGATTGGTCTGGTCTCCCAAGGAAGAAGTATTCAGAAAAGAGGAAATGGCCTCAGATCGCACCAGGGGAGCTTTAGGTTGGATATTAGGAAAAATTTCTCAATGGAAAGGTTTGTCAAGGCCTGGAACTGGCTTCCCAGGGAAGTGGTGGAGTCACCATCCCTGGGGGTAGTTAAAAGATGTGTAGACATGGCACTTAGCTGCATGGTTTAGTGGTGACCTGGGAGAGCTGGGTTAATAGTTGGACTCAGTGATCTTAATGGTCTTTTCCAACCAAAAAATTCTATGATTCTAATTGGGAATAAGTCTGGAGACCACTACTTCTAAAAATCTTGTAAATTGAAGCACATTGCTTAAAAGCATACACTCTTCAAAGATGGAGAGCATGAGAGACCACCACCAGTTCTCTAGAATCAACACATTTTCCAGGCAATGGTGCAAAAACCTTTTCAAGTTAAGCAATACTGAAGTAAAAAAGGTATCGCCATTAATTTTCTTTGCCTTAGCTAATTGTATATGTACAATTGCGTCTTCCTTCACTTCTCTTTCTTCTCTCAGAAAAGCCCATAGCAACAGTAGAGGAAATGAACTGTGGGTTCAGCGTGGCAAAAACATATGCATGGGCTTAACTTTTAAGCATGCAAGAAGCTCACTGGCTTCAGCTGGGACTGAATGTTCAACATATTCTGCAGGGCTGTGTCAACGCAGGACCTGCTGAGTGGAAACGGACTAAATGTCTACACACGGTCAGATAAACTGAGACAAGGGGGTCTGATAAGCTGAGACAAGGTATTCACGCTACAGCACGAACTAGCTGCCTGTAGAGACGGTGGAAAGAGCTTAGCTTTTTAGCAGTGCACCCAAGAGCCTCAAACCCTATCAGACCAGGGAGCGTAGAAAGCACCTTGCACTGTTCCTAATACAAGACAATGTAGAAAGTGCACACAGAAGATGCAAGAGGGAATCCAACAAAATCTAGGAGGCTTGCAGACTTTTACAGAGTAGTCTGGCAGCTTCGGGCCAGAAAGATAAGGAAAAGAAGGAAAATCAAAGGGATTGGGTGTATGCGAGAGGTGGCAGAAGGAATGTGCTTCACTGCAAGCAAAGCAAGAACCAACCACAGAACAAGACCCAACTGATACGTGTGCAAAGGGAATAGAAACATTAGGCTGAAGGTTACAGTCTACTTAGAAATAAGGTGATTAGGTGAGTAGAGCCCTTATCAAATTTGAATATGAAAGCTTTGTATTAGCTATGAGATAACAAAAGCTGGGCTATGGCCTGGAGCAGCTCTCTTCTAGCACTGAACTCATGCCCATCCCAAGGTTTTCAGCTGCAGGTAAATAGAGATCCTCAGCTTAACATCTGAAACTGGGGCAAGATCCAGCCCTGTTAGGCTGGCCACCTATTAATGTTTCCTAACAGAACAATAAAGTTTTGGTATTGAAAGTCTCAGAAGATTTAAGAGTGTAAAAGTATTAAGCAAAGGCACTGCTGTAATTAAGTATTTCCATTATATTATTTCAAGCCAGTCTGTATATTTCATTGCTTTTTTTTTTTTAGTAGAAGTCTTCTAAAACCAGCCGTCTGTTGTTTTTTGGTTTGGGGTTTGTTTTTTTCCTCTGTGAAACTGATTCCTGATATCCTGTCAGTCTCTAATATGTTACTGGAACCGACAACAACCAGCTGGAGGGTGACTTCACTAACTTTACTATTCCAATTGTAAATAGTCCTCTATGATAGCTGAAGGTGAGCCTTAAAATCCCCCAAATAAAAAATTGCAACACCAGCAAAAAAAAAAAATCCAAAGCCACTCTGAAGTGCAAACTTCAGGATACTTATAACATGAAGTAAAACATTCAAGGATTAAAACTGATTTAAGTTGATTGTGTCCCTTCATATTCTTCAGGTAACAGACTCCCACTATATCCATGGCAGGGGGGAGCACTACAAAACCAATAAATTACTCTTCTAAACTAATACTTCAAAAGGCTTCTGGCCTTTTGAAAAAAAAAAAAATCTAGGGAAGTAGGGAATGCAGGAAAAAAAAAAGAGCACAGCTACAAAAGCCCTGGAGACCATCCACGTCCTAATATCCTATTCCTACTGTCTAGATCTTAGTCTAGGAACTCCACAGGTTATTTTAAAAAGAGACCAGAAAAGCTTTTGTTTCCTTAAATGCCTTTTTTCCCCCCATGCTTGTAACACACCTTGAATTATTTTGCTGAAGTAAATTATAGATAGCTGTCTTATCCTGTACCTCCTTATAATTTATGGGACAGGACTGAAGTTTCAGAGGATGACAACTCTTCTCACCAAGTTATATGGGTACTCACAAGCCAGCAGGAAACTCTGAAATCCTCTGTCAGCATAAAGGGCAAGAATCATGATGCAGCCTTGGCAAGAGAATACTTCCTAAGGAGAATCAGCAGGACACTGGACAGTGTCTCAGATGCTTCTACTACTAAGGAGCAGAGGGTGAAGACAAGAAAACACACATAGCTAATTGTATTTACTTCATATCCACTCTACTGTGCAAATAAACTCACTGGTTTAAATGTCTATTCAGCAAAATGTTAATTCAAGTCTAAGCGGTTGGTCACAGCAAAGTTTTCCATCCTGTTTAACAGGATTAAAAACTTGGCTAGCAAATATTTTCTTGAAGTAGAGGATGAATACCAGAAAAAGTTGTTAATGGAGAAAAGAAAATAAATCTTTCTCATAGCTTTGGCTCATCGGCAGGACCTTTGAAAAGCTGGAGATAATTTGAAGCTCTCCTACTTTCAGTAAAAATATTGGGAAGTTTGTACTGAAATTGTAAGTACAAATCAACTTCAATATATGAATTCTTGTTACTTTTATGACCTTCCAACCCTGCCAGCTCACAAATTCATATACCAAGTTCACCCAACTCCCAGAGCCTCTCTGGTATATGCCCATGTCTTAGTTATTGCTATCTGTAAATGTAAACAATTATTCTTGCTACCCTTTGCCAAATTCACCTTTGCTCCTTCTGAACACCACATTAGAATAAACTGTTAAATTCTTAAAAATTGCCGAAATCTAAAACCGAAATCAGTTAAATGATTTAACTGAGATTCAGGGTTCTCCTTTAAATTAGCCCATGTAAATGCTGTCTGATGAAATGCAGCCGCAGTGAACACTTTAAATTTGTTTAACATTTCTACCTAAGCAGCCTTGATGACATTCAAATTTACTGTTGCACGTCAACATTAAAAAAAAAAACCAAAAAAACAGCAATGCTATTCAGAAGTATATTATTCTTTGGCTTTGAGAAAAAATAGACTAAAAGGTAAATTTCCAATTACATGGGACAAAAGGTTCATCTCACAAATGTTGAGCTACAAAAGCAAAGGAAGATACTTTGTCTCCTATGTTTGCCCTGTTACTGTGAACCAAGGCTAACAGTCAATCTTACTGCAGCAATTTCAGTTTTTTAAATGAACACAAAACATTTCCTCATTTTTTAAAAAAACTCCGTAGTTCCAATTTTCAATCCTAAAAGGGACGAGGCTGAATCTTTAGAAAAGACAAGTTTTCTCCAGGTCACAGATGACTGCAGAACACACTCCTGCCCCTCCCCTCATTTAATTTGTATAGTCCAGGTCAGAATCCTATTGCCTCTGTCTATAGAGATTTACAGGGAAGGTAAATATGAACTGAAAACACAGAGGCTCACCTTCCCTCCAATCATACAGGCTAAAAACAGTGTAAACATTCCATAGAATCACAGAATGGTTTGGGTTGGGATGGACCGTTAAAGCTCATCTCGTCCAACCCCCCTGCAGTGAGCAGGGACATCTGCAACTAGAGCAGGTTGCTCAGAGCCCCGGCCAACCTCACCTGCAGTGGTGCCAGGGATGAGCATTAACCACCTCTCTGGTGGGGCTGTGGGCCAGTGATGGCCCAACTGCCATTCTACTCTGGGTCACACCACGTCTGGGCATGCCAGGACCAGTTTTTGGCCTACCTGTGTGCCCTCCTGTGCTCATGTCTGCCTAGGGCTGGGCTATCACCTCTCTGTTAATCCACGGCACGCAGCCAGTTTTGGGGGATACATCCACCAGTCTCGGAATCCTTTTATTAAAATATTAGTATTATGGCTGGTAAGTATTCCCGAAGCTGTGCAGAGATATTCCAAGTAATAGTAAACACAAAGCTATACACCAGGTGTTATTTTACTCTTATTGTCTCCTGGAGACCCTTTGTTGGATAGTCAGGAGCTGGGCAACCTTCTGACATCTACCCACAACTCCTACGAAGGACTAAGAAATTTTCAGGGAAGAAAACCAAGCAAGACTGAACCTGTTTAGCACAAGGGTGTTCCTGGAAGAGTCGTAAAGTTCTGTCTTTTTCCCCTTTTTTGCCCACTTCACCCCCCCTGCCGCTGACAGCAATGAATTAGGTCATCCTTGCAAAGACGACTGTCAGGAGAAGTCACCAGTGCCCTCGTTGGGCTACACAAGTGGAATTCCAATTTGCTAAATACGGCATGTTGATAAGGTCTATGCTGCACAAAAATATTATTTGAGACCGACATCTCTACGGAATTTCGGGTCACATATATCCACGTCTGCCAGGGCGCTCACTGTTAATATTTGCAAAGAGAAACTGGAGAGTTTCCCACGAGGTAACCTGAACCTTGGCAAAGTATCTTCTCAAGCTGCTTCTCAGGAATCCAACTGTTCGTTTCAGGGGAAACGTGGCAAATTTGAAACCTTACTCGTTCTAACATGGAACAGAATTTTTTAAAAATACTATTTTACGCTTAAAAAATTCTAAAGACAAGCTTTGGTTTTGATTTATCAGGTATAGATTTTAAAGTCTTCTCCAGAAGACCGCATTTCATGTCAAAGTCACGTGAAAAGTTTGTTCTGAAAGATCCAATCATCACAGGGACCTTATCAACAAGAGTATTTTCATTCTCTTTAAACAATACTTTTGTGAAAACTGAAGGTTTTTTAAGCTATTTTTCAGTCCTTCCCTTAATCCCCTGTATTTCAAACAGATTATGAGGCAACTAAAACTAGTTTTAAATACCATATTTTAAACTTCAAATACATTTTTTATCTCCAAACAAAATCCTAAGAGTACTCACAGTAACATGTTCCTTTAAGTGGATTTCCCTGATACCTGTTTTCGACTTCACACCTAAA
This sequence comes from Coracias cyanogaster, assembly GCA_033124195.1. Classification (NCBI taxonomy): domain Eukaryota; kingdom Metazoa; phylum Chordata; class Aves; order Coraciiformes; family Coraciidae; genus Coracias; species Coracias cyanogaster. The sequence continues at coordinate 34,224 of JAVSBS010002388.1, read as the reverse complement.
AAGAATAGATATTTTGTAAGAAATTGATTTTTTTTTCCAGTTCTACTTATTACCAGCCACTACAAATCAGAAAACATGCCGATAACGACACACAATTAAAAAATAAAAGTTGTATATTTGAGCTATACTGGGCTGCTGAAGAAATTCCATGATCTAATATGCAGTGGAAATGAAATGTAAAATTCTGGATATTAGCCTTTGTACCCACTCGGAATGTGTTTGTATCCACTCTGAATGTGTTTATTGACGCCCCACAACACGTGGAACTGGGTTACTACAGTTTCCATTTACATTTATGGCTATTCCAGGATCTAGTCTTAGGAACCTTCCCTCACGTGAGCAACACTTTAAAAAATAAACCTGGCAACGAAATGTCTCGGAATGAAATTATTCCCACTAACATCACACTCCAAGCACTTCTGTTGTGTTACAGAGAAATTTGTTGCTCTGAAGCCGCTCCACTAAAACGCTTGAATGTCAAGGTCATATTTCAGAGACATTTAAACTCCCCTCAGAACAGCATCAAACCACACGGACAATAAAAACCTACCGATTAAAAAGAAACTACTGAGAGATCAAACGCAGCGGAACGTATAATTGGGGGGGGATGTATTATTTATTCACCCCATCCCTTCAAGCATGATATTCCCAGTTGAAAAGTTCATCCAAAGGGGAATCTTCAGCAGATCACGTTGCTGATGATCCCAGCCCCGGGGGATGCAGGGCCGCCTGTGCCGTCAGGGGAGTTCCTCAAGCAGGGACACCACAAATAAAATCACTAAAAACCGTCAGGGTTCCACAGCTTTTTGATTTCAAATAAGCAAGGGAAAGGAACTCACAGTTGACACTCGTCTCCTTTGATTCCCTTGGTGGTGCAGAAGCATTTCCCGGTGTTGGTGTTGCAGACGGACGCGTGGCCGTTGCACTTGCAAGCTGTTGAGCAGAAGAGGGAGGTGGGGGGGAAAGAAGACGTGATGTTGAATGAAGCAAGAGAAACAGATTCGACGAAAATTAAGTCTCTTAGTTGCCAGACTGAGATATATCAACAATTACCGCGCATATGAAAACCCATTTGGTCCTCTTTGGTTTCTCTGCGATACAGAAGGCAGGCAAAAATAGAACCGTGCGTCAAAACAAGAGGGAGGGAAGGCTTCAGGACTGATGCCTTGTAGGAAATCATGATCAGACTGTGCTTTATAGCCTCACCGATTTATTGGACTTCCTCTGTTGTTGCTAGATAACAGCAGGGATATCACAGCTGGTAAGAAAAGGACAATATTTGGGGTCGCTAACGCCGTTCACTCAAATTCTAAACTCTTGAGAGATGATTTTGGCAAATAAAGCAAAGCTCGTGGTGCTTGTAGGGTTTTTTCTGGAAATAAATAGGCCTCGGAGAAAATAACGTCACTATCAATAGGACCAGTGTAGCTACGGTGTAGAACAGCAGGTGCTATGAATACGATGTCCATGTTGTAAGTGGGTAGGGGTGCAAGCCCCAGTATATTTTAGAAAAGATTTAGCCTGGTCTCATGGGCTGAGTGTCACTGAGTCGTGGCTGAAGCAAATCAGCATGTCCCTAGACTATCATAGAATGGTTTGGGTTGGAAGGGACCTTTAAAGATCATCTAGTCCAACCCCCCTGCACTGAGCAGGGACATCTGCAACTCGAGCAGGTTGCTCAGAGCCCCGGCCAACCTCA
>JAVSBS010002388.1:0-13060 GCA_033124195.1 Coracias cyanogaster | reverse complement strand
CCCAGGAGAGAGGAGGTGGCTGTGGGTCACCCAGCCAGGAGGTGCTGGAGGGAGTGCGAGCCCCATTTTCTGACCCTGACCCCAGCTGCCCCGCTTCATATTGCACTACCCAGTGTGTCTCTGTTCTCTTAGGTCCGACCTCTGAACGTAAGAGTGAATGAAAGGGACACCAATAACGGGAAACTCAAAGGACAGGGGCCTCTGGGGTGGGCAGACCAGTAGCTGGAAGGGGTCCAGCCCTTTACAAAAGCATCCTTTGAAATGGAAATGTTTAAACTCCAACTAAACAGAATCCTAGCACTTGAATATGTTAAAATACAAACACATTCTGCTTATGAAAAATAACTTTAGTTTACTTTCAATACCCCTGTGCTCTGGTCTACAAACACGCATCCATATGCTTAACTTTTAACACCAATTAAATCCACTGAAGTCAGCAAGATCAAGAACAAGCCAGCATTTAAAACAGGAGTATATGGGCATTTGGGGAAGTGCTGACAGTTGGCTACTGCAAAGCTTACAGCATCCACGAGCCACTGTTCCTTCCCTGGGATTTGTTTTCAGGATTATCAGACAGAAATTGTAAACAAAAATATATGCGTTATCAGTCTGCCATAGTGTTGGAAAGCAATGGTATTTTTCCTAAAGGGAAACAACAGCCTTATTAGCCACATGGCAAGAGCAGAGATGCTGAGTTGTCTCTTTAGTATTAAAAAATGTTGGCTTTTTTACATTGTGACTTATAGCTTGCCTTTGGAACATTAAGTGTCAAGCTATGAAACTCAGTATTTCAAATCTCTTCTGTAACTGCACCATCCTCCAACTTTTTAATACAAAGTAGAAGTTATTGTAGACAAAATTACATAAACAGTCTCATCCTTCTAACTTGAGCTAGCTTCAGAGCTGTATCATACAACACTGAGTAAGAAATACAGTAAGTAAACTGGAATAAAAATTAACTCTGGAAATCAGATCTTCACATAGTCAAGAGGAAATTTTAAACTGCAAAATATGAAGTCAAGCCTTCATTCGTTCCACATTTATCTTGGTGTAATTATGACAGTAATGTTACTACTATTTACTCAAGATAGTAGGGGATGATTAGGAAGGGAAAGAATAATCTCTAGCCTGATTAAGTCTTAAGAGTTAAGGTTTTGTAAAGCATGTTGTGAAACTGAGAAGGGCAGTCATTGTCCTTGGCTTGCCCATAAATTTCCATCAGCTTCTAGCTTCCCCACGATCACAACATATCTGTACATGATTTTAAACTCTTCATTAACCAAAACCACCTAGAAAGCCAGAAAGTTTGTGTTGTGTGTTCGTTCCCCCTCTATCACCATTTTTGTGGGAATCACAGTAATTACTATCAAAGTCACGTTAATATAAACCATTGGATACTGTTAGACTGGAATCAAAACTTATTATAAACTTCTGACAGTGAAAACACAGTAAACTTCTTCTCTCGAGTCTGGCTACCTTGTACAAGCAGGTGTCAACTATCTCATTGCAAACTTTCTCAAGGTCATCAGTGACTTCAAGTCTGGATCTTACAAAGTCACACAGCTCTTCATTTCCCATAACATCCCAGATACCATCGCAAGCCAGTATGATGAACTGATCATCTTCTTCTGATCTCTCGATTTCATAAACTTCAGGCTCAGGTGAGACTAGCTGTTCTGTAGGACCTTTCCCATGGACACATTTGTAATCAAAGTCCCCAAGCGCCCTTGAAACAGCAAGGGAACCGTTCACACGCTGAATCATTACAGAGCCACCCGCATTCTGTATACGCTCTTTCTCCAGTGGATTACTTGGTTTGTGATCCTGTGTGAAGAAGTGAACCTTCCTGTTTCTACAAAGTAAACCTCTCGAGTCTCCACAGTTGATGAAGTATGTATGTTGGGGAGAAATCATGACACCCACAGCTGTTGACCCACTTCTGTCTGCGCCATGTTTCTTCTCGGAGATGACTCTCATGTGTTCATCAATTTGCAGAAAACCTGTTCTGATGCCGCTCTTTACACTTTCCACAGATGGTGGCCCATCTGGCCCTTTAAAATCCTGGTTGCTCGTGATGTGATCTAATAAATGCTCACAGCAGTACTTGGCAACCTGTGATCCAGCGTGCCCATCATATACAGCAAAAAATGACCATCCATCAAGTCCATTTGGCAAACCAATCACAGCCGTATGTGCATCCTCCATTTCCACTCGCCAGCCTTGCATACTACTCAGACCATACCGAAGCCCATTCCCTTGCCCCTGGGCATTATGCTTCTCCATCTTTGGCTTGTCTAAAAATGCTCCCATGATGACTCTCCTTCAGTTCTAAAAAGAAAAAAAGGGTTATTAAGATATTTCTTAAACATCTTGTTTAAACATCCTATTGGAAACTGTTAAATAATGCTTCAAATAATGTTAAGATGACAAAAATACACAGCTACAAAGCTGACATTTCTGTGTCTCAAGCCAAATTTGCATTGCTTTAATTTAAACAAGGACATTGATACCATCTGAACCACACTTTTCATATTTTTTTTAAGTATTTTCAGCTGTTTTACTTGAAGAACATGTATTCCACTATCATTCATGGTTCTGACGAAAGCTCCTAGTATAGGTATGTATGAAATTAGATGGAGAGAAGACTTGTTAAATGGCACACATCTGAATAGCTATGCTCCCTGCTATTACTGAGCCAATGAAAGAGTTCAGTGTTTTCACGACGGTGGCATTCCCTAGATCCCTACGTGCTGGCCACGAAGTCCTGCTCGTACACTGCTTTTCCAATGGTGATGAGGAAATGAAAGCAAACTGATTAGGATTTCTTTTGGGAGATGGAGGTTTGAGGATTTTTGGTTTGGTGGTTTTTTGCTGGTTTTTTTTTTCCCCACAGATAAAGTCATCAGAATGATCAAGATGATGCCAGAGTCTGCATAAAGGAAGAGGCAACGCTGGGTAAGCAGGAGCAGGACTCGGAAGGAACACAGCAGCTGTCCCTTTAGGCAGCAGCAAGCCATTAGTTTGGCTCAGCCATCTTGTGAAAGCTCATCCTTAGATTTTCAGTTAAATTACGCAGCAAGCTTCTCAGATGTCTGTGCTGCAGATTTACTTAAAACCTTAATGTATTCATGCTTCACTGAAAGACAACTGTCCCTGACAAGTCTAAGGAAATCTGTTTGGAAATAAAATAACAAGTATAGTACATCTGTGCTTCCTTATTGAAGCCAGACCAATACCCTGCACGCCCTATCCTCCTCCACCTCCCATAACTGGGATGTGATGCAGCAAATATTCATGCTTAAGAGAATAAGAATTGTATTTGCAGGCAGCGTAAACTGACTGGTTTATCTTCATGGCTTTCACACCCTAACCATCCAATCCACCCTTCTAATCCACATCAGTTTATTTGTGCATTCATTATTAAAAAAAAAAATCATCATACAAAATAGGTCACACATTTTAAATACTTGCAAATTCTCTGTTGGAAAGCATCAAAGAGTGTGCAAATCACTGTTATACAATGCAAGGTAATGGAACAAGGCTACGAGCTTTTCTATTTGAAGACAGTGGATAAAAATGAACTGTGAGAAGAAACTCTGAGCAGATTTTACCTGTGGCCCCAAGTAAGCAGCTGCACTAGCAGAAAAGTCAGTACACCAGGGTTTTTAGAAGGGTTTCACTTGGCATACATTTGATGAGTTTTCCAAGTGATAACATCACTTTTTGATAATATGCTTTTATTGCAATACAGCTCCAGCTACAAGTGACACTATATATCCAACACAGCTTTTTGCATTGTCTCTTCCAGCCACTATCAACCTTTACACAACATCTGTATACATTAGAATAAACAGTCAGGAAATGTTTGTTTGATCTCACCACAACAGTGAGTCAAAGGTGAGGCACAGGGACTCAACAGACACTGTGAGGCTCACAGCCTCTGTTAACAGAACCAAAAGCTGCACATCCTTCAGCTGTAGGGAGAGGTGTCAGCAGCAGTACACCTCTGCTTCCTCTCACCCCAACCCCTGCTCTTAAATTCTGTCTCTTCTCAAGTGAATGCAAAATATTGATGCCCACGCAAACGGTAACTGGCCACAAAAATAGTGTGCACTGATCTTGTATCCTAAGCACAAAACATGAGGTTCACTGCAGTTGCTAAGAAAAAAATAGGACTTCAGAGTTTATCTTCACATGCAACTTTAGTGAAGTCAGTGATCAAAATAATTACCAAATACTGCCATAAAGCAAATAGGGAATTATTTAGCAGAATACTAGGTTTTTTTATTTGTTCCATGATAGCAGCAGTTTAAATTAACACCCAACAGTTTCTTATTGTTTAAGAGATCATGAATGCAGGTATTAAATTATTTCACCTTAATTTAGAGCTCAAAATGCAGACACTGTCCTGGCAAACACCACATTTCTATGAAGTATTTTACGTTACTAGTGTTTGAAACAAGACAGAAAAGCATTAAGAATTGGATACAGTTAAAACAGACCACAAACCCTGTCAATTTGGACGGAAAAGGGCAGCCTTCCTTCCAATCTCTCACATTACTATGTACACAGTATTCAGACAGAATTGTGCTTTGTAAGGTGTTTGCCTCAGTAGTTTGTCATGTAAACCACTATTAAAAATCCAGACAGACAGGTCAAAAGCAGCTCTAGCAACTCATACAGAACTGCTGGCACGCTTCAGAAATTAGCAAGTCCACTCTCCATTTCAAATCAAGTTGCCTTATCCCTCCCCAGAAGGTAAACGGAAAGCTGTTGCTATTCTCAATTAAGCCTTGCAGGTGAGATGTTGACACATGATTCTTCAAGAGCGCGAGCTACCCACCATAGATGCGAATACAACCAGACAGAAGGATAAACCACAATGTGGTCACACAACTTCTACTTAGGAAATTATTCACAGCCCGTAGCACAAAGCAGTCACCTTCTGGAAACAGCAATAACAGACTGCAGATGCCTTCCTCGCAATGCTCTGGCTAATCATACTTCCAGCAGAACACCAGTCTAAGCCTGTCTAAGAGTAGGTCTGTTTTCAAAATCCTCACTGCCTCTGAAGGAAAGCACGGGATGAATAGGATGTGGATATGCCACACCTGTAGTTTTTCCAGAATTTCAATTCTTGTTCAATAAAAAATTTGAATTTAATATGACCAATCTGTGAATTCTTACGGATCAGAGGCCACCTGCTACTTCTCCCCCAACACCCTTGTGTGTGGCTAAAACCTGAAGAATTTAGAGAGTCTTAGTTATAAAAAAAAAGTAGTTTTAAAAGAACGGACACTTCCCAACCCCACCCCCCCCAAAAGCCGACATAAGAATGCTGTGCCTCCTTCCTGCTAAGAGTATCTTTTAGACCTGTTTTTTGAGTTCCTATCTACAGAAACATCTTTCACACATCAGTATTTACCTAAATCACTAGTACGTTCTTCATTCTTTCATGAGGCGGTTGATGCACTATACTAATTAAGTTGGAATGACACCTTTAGTTAAGCATATAACTCTGTAGGCAAATCAGATTACCGAACAGCAGCGCAAGCACCCAAGTTACAGCAGGACTTTGTTATGTAATAACACTACAGAGAGAAGCCGGCTCCAGAACAGCCTGCACGCATGACAGGAAATAAAGCAACAGATTCTGAACATGGTTTAGCTTGGCCCTCTCTGGTGTTTCTCTAGTCATCTTCCCAAACAGTTCTCCTCATCTTATGACCCGTATTCTCAAAATAATTTACTACCCTTCCCCTTGCCCTTCTTAACCCAGCCACACACTTCTGCAATCACGTTACAAAACTGTAGCCTCATCACAGGAGAGGGAACTAGTTCTCTCCTCTGGAAGCTTCAGTTTTCAGGATGCTTGAACTATGCATGTACATACTAAATGAGACATTCTTTCTATTCCTAGTAAAGCCAATGTAAAATAAAACACACTTTAATTATGAAGATTAGGGGCAAATGTACATCACCAGCTTTTTTTCTTTCTGAGAGGACAAATCTGAACAGCACTACTGCAGCAGTGCCCTGTAAAAGATCAGAGGTGCAATATTTTCTTCAGAAATGGTAACTCTAAAACATCATCTGGCATTGCAACTGCCACGATTAGTCAAGCAAACTTCAATTTTAACCTGAGATGACTCTTGGTTCACTATCTCCCTATCAGTGACTTCCATTAGTTTCTCCTAAAAGAGAAGAGCTTTCTGCTGTCAAAGTCCCCGTGTTCTGGTTCTGACGAAGGGAGAGGCTTCAGAACAAAACTAAAATTGAAAACGTGCATAAAAACAAATATGCAGGGGGTGCATCTACACATCTGTGACTGCATCTAAACCACAACTTCTGAAACACTGATTTTGTGGAGGTCAAACTGAAGGACAGCCTCTGCAGCAAGTGCACAAAAAACTCAAGTTACAGTCTGTGGACAGAAAAGCAAGGATACTGTATAGGGCCTAGGAAAATGAACACAAGTAACAAGATCTTGGATAAAAGACAAGAGAGCTGAAAATTCAAAGGACTGCGGCATTAGAAACTGAAATAATGAATGGAGCATGCCAAAGAGTCAGTAGCTAAACTCCTTGAAAATAGATGCAACTGGAGAACAGAGCAGCAAAGAAAAGCAGGGTAATTAGTATACTGGACCATGGACAACCATGGACACCACAGATACATCACTGGAATGCATGAAATCTCTTTGCCCCTTCATTTGTCCCTCAAATTGCGCTCTCCAGACAGCACAGCTATAACGCCTTCTGATACTCACGAAAATAAATTTTACTCTTTTGCTATTTGCTTATTCATTTGCTTGAAGGTTCAAGTGAATTAAGACCTAAATTGTTCACAAAGGACAGTTCATGTAACTCCACGTATCTGTGAAAAAGAATTTATTTTCCCAAGGGATTCAGAAAAGGATTTGACCGTTTTGTCCAAGAAAACCAACCACCCCCATCTGAAACTTGTACTTTAACAATATGTAATTTAATAATTATTTTAAAACAATGTTTGAGTTGTATTCCTTCCACTAGGATAAGCTGCTTATATAAACCAGAGTGAAGTCACAGGCACTTGTTCCAACTCAGCTGAGAAATGTCCCCGTACTCCACTTTCCTGGAACAATTCTCCAAGTGACATTACGCCCTGTATGTTGTAATGTGCACAATAAAGAAAGATTACAACCTTTACTTGAACTACGGGACACGGAGCCAGTCACCAAATTATACAGACTACTGCTGAATAGAAAAAGAGCATTTGATCACTGCAACTCCAGTCTGATCCGTGGTACTTTTCCCCTTTCCTTAAGCAGGCTGGAAGCAGTAACCAGTCAGCATGTAATTGTGCAAATGTGGAGACGCTGCCAGAAGTTAGCGCCTGTTGAGTGAAAAACTGACAGTACATACTGGATGCCCCAAATCAATTAATGTTAACAAACGACATGTCAGAGATCATCCCAGCGATCGGAAGAAGGACTAAAATAAAACAGAACACGCAGATGAGGAGACATAATTACACCACAGTCATGGGCTGAATGAAGTCATGAAAAAGCTGCTTGCCAATGAAACTATTTAAAAACTATTGGAGGCTATATGACTGAGTTTTGGCACTCACAGCTCAACAACATCAATAAAGTACTGAAAATTACAGTGGATGTTTCTGAATGCGTACTTTCAGGCACAGGAATATGCAGCCAACTAGGAGACATGAATTGTCTATGAAAAAGTAAAAGAAGTAAAATACAGAAATAGGACTATTTTAATAAACATGTTAGTTAAGCATGTTAACTGACACAATTTCCTCAGCAGAATACTCGGGGATGTGACAGGAGTCTGCGTTGACAACTCAGTAAGACAACTTTAAATATAAGAATATAAGAAGCAGCTACCCATAGGGGCAAGAAAGTTTGTAGTAACTAACAGTTTTCTGGTTTTTGACAGATGTGGGAGCTGTGGCATGTGGCAGACAAAGGGAAAAGGCAAAGGTAGACAGCTGGAAACATTAAAGAAAGCAGAAAGAAATACCAAGGCCTCCAGATAGGCAAGAACACCCATACACGGATGCAAGTGAGGGCAAAAAAACTCAACGGTAAACAAGTTAGTGACTGTGGGGTGGACACGGGAAAGCATGAATTGTTTAAATCTTTCCCCACTTACCCTAATTAACATGGAACAGTGATTACACCTTCATCCCACAGCAGAAAACACTAAACCACTGCACCTCTGACACTGACACTTAGGAGCTCCTGACAGTTGGTCCCCAGGCACTGCGACTTCACTGAGTGAGGTTGTTTTGTGAGTTTTGTTTTTCAAACTACTCCTTTTCTGTTTAAATTCCTTTCTGAATGCCTCCTTACTAAGCATAGGAAAACAAGCAAACTTGCTTTCCTATGTCAATTTATTTTGTGTGTGTACAGTAGGGTAGGTAGGATTTAGGAGAACTGCTAAAGCCTCCAAAGTCTTCTGGAAGACTAAGTGAATTTTTAACACACTCCAACAACATGTTTCAGCTTTTTCTTAAAACACTTTTTTTCTGCCCCTACCTTTCTTTCCTGCAGACAACTAAACCTGTTGCTGCTATTCTCAGTATGTTGAGTATGTTGGCTGAGGTTCAAACTCTTTCCAAAGGAGATGTAGGTAATCTGATTTTTGAAAAATAAAGCCCTGGACATTGAAAAAGGTAATTAATCTCTCTAACAAATTGTTCCTGCAGAAATCTGAAAGACTTTCAGTCTTTCAAGATTTCTTTATGGAGTTGTTTTGATGTTTGGTTACGTTACTGAAGAAAGTAACTTCTTTCCAGAATCACTAGGACCACTGCTGCGAATAGAAAAATCACTACATGGATTTTGAGAGGAGGTAACAACTTGCATCCACAAGTACCAGCCACTCATCAGCATTCTAGCATGACTGGCACCCTCAGAACACAAGGTAGTATTTCTTGGCCCAGAGAAAATTCTTGCTTCCTAGATATTTGTACTACAAAATTAGAGGTAGAAAAGCATAAGGAAAACCCCCACCAGGCAGCAGTATCAAAGTACGAGCAGCCCAATCACTATGAAAAACCATGTAGACAACCAAAATGGCATTAATGAGTACTATGAAAATCAATGAGGTGGCTCTGCATAAATTCAGAGGCTGCTGTCTGAACAGTATGAGAATGAGAAAGCTAAGGTCCTTGCCTGAAAGCATTAATAAGCAGGAAACATGTCCATGCCAGTGTTCCGTTCAGCACCTTTCTGGTTATACTTCATTTTCCAAAGATTTCTTACTTTAAAGTGTGGGAAGATAAATAAAAGACACCCATTTTAGACACAGATTAGACAACTGCTTTGTTAATAGCACACAAACTCCTGCAGACTCCAGCCAAAATTCAAAGCCCCATTGAAGCAAACACTGCAAAAAGAAACGGGAAGATCTGAGGAAGCTACAGTCTATGGAGAAAGAAGTTGGGAGAAAGAAAGGCCTCGCTTCATTTTGTGAATCAATGAGATTCAAATTTTTTTGAAAGAGCAACGCAAACAAGTGAAAAATAAGAATTCTAACCCAACTGCTCATGTCAGGAAGAGTACAGAGAGCTCTGCAGCTATTCCAGAGCTATGCACAGCAACACAGCTTCACCAGAAGGAAAATACGGGCAAAAGAGAAACAGAAAGACAGCACAGAAGAAGAATGGAGTTATAGTAAGTCACAAAAGCTGAATTACATTTTTCTCCAGTATTTGTAATACCAAAGAGTGCTCTGCCACTGTCATCTACCATCGTAACAGATTACCCCACTCGTAGACATCGTGGGCCTCACTGACAATTCTTGCTTGAGTACAAGCCACTGGAAAGTCCAGGGATTGAACAGATCTGAAAATAAGAAATGCTTCAAGTAGTTGCTAATCCCCTCCTCCTTTAAATTTCCCTTTTTTGATCTTTCATTTACAGCTTGAAGCCTCAACATCTTTATTCACTGCTAGTGTTATCAAACAATACCTGCCATAAAGGAATGTTTTCTTCAGTGGAGGAACCACACTATTCCACTGCTATTTCTACTATCAGGAACAAAAAAAAACCAACACAAAACCACACAAAAAAAAACCTAAAAGAAAGACCCAAACACAAAAAGCATTTGCTTTTTTACCAAGTTCAGCTAAACCTATTCAGAAAAATCAAGACATAGCTGGAGGCCTAGCCCATCCTGTCTCTATCCAAAAGAGGAAAGTGAAGGTTTTGGGTAAAAAGCCTCTAGACCAGAATGACTGACTTATTAGAATGACCAGGACTGTTCTGGTTGTCCAAAAGCCACTGGACTGAAGTCAAGCTACTGCCAATTTGTCTTTGTCAGTGTTTTAGCTGAAGTGTTAGAATAAACTAGGAAAGCTACATGGAAAAAGGTCCCAGTGGGATTATTTGCTGAGACTCCAAAAACAAAAGGGAGGCTCGAGTAACAGTTATTTAAACTACAACAGAAAACCAAGTGCATTAATTAAACCATTCTTGAAATATAGCAAAAAATATTACACTCACACACTCTCTCTCCCACTCATCTATGGTGATGAAGTTCAGGAAACTGCCACTTTTTACAGTTAACATAATTTGGTATTGTCGCCTGTGGTAATGTGTATGAATTCTTATAGAATCCCACCATCCTTCTGTCATGCTGTTTCACTGATAACCGCACCACAAACATCTTAAAATCTAAGTTAACACAGTACTATACACCTTAAAAGAAGATAAAATTGAACACATTGAACCACCACAGTATCACCTCTTCCATTTTTAGTCTCCAGCTGCCCACCAAGGTCACTGCCCTTTTTAAAAACAATTATTTAAAGCTTTCAAACTTCAGATCTTCCTAACTTCAACAAAAAGCATCAGCCACCTATTTGTCTTGTGAGTAATTTATTAACACGGAAGAATAAAACTCAAGTGAAAATAAAGTTTATCCAAATAATGCCTGGGAGTAAAATAAAATACTTGGAGAAAAGGCAGGCACCGTGCATGTACCCAATAATTAGATGACATTTCCATGAAGGCCCCAAAATTTCCTGTCTAGCCAAGTACTCAATATTATGAAATAATTCAAAGTAAAATCCATAAGCAATTTCCCAGATCATTTTACATCAAAATATTTGTGGGGTTCCAACTTCAGCAGCATTACAACTATTCTGGTAAGGATATAGGAAAAGCAGTGTACAAGAGACTTAAAACCTGGAGACTACACATGGCAATAAAACAGGAATAAAATAGGAAATGTTCTGAAGCATACAGCTGTAACCTGGCTTTGCTTGCAAGGAAATGACATCAAAACTGTGCCAGAAGCACATTAAGACCTGGAAGTCAAATCCTCAAAGCTTAGGAAAAGCCAGAGTTTGTTCATTTGTACACACACAGAGCTTTTATTTACAAAGCTATTTTGCCCTCACATCCCCAGCATTCCTATCTCATTAAAAGAGCAAGGATAGAGGATGACTGCTGCAACGACGTAGATTTTTCCCTCAACTACATAAGAGTATTAAAAAAGAAACCAAGGGAAAGACCCTATTGTTTTGTTGTCTGAGTAAAAGGCTAAGTTTCAGGACAGAAGGCGTTCCTCTGCAGGTCACGCTGATTACCAAGTTCACTTCTATTGCTACCAGTGCAGGAGCTGACAGATTTGCCTATGAGGAACAAGGCAGCGAGGTGCTCTCCTGAGTCCAAACTCGAGTTCGTTGCAGCTCTACAGATTCTGGTCACCAAATGAGGACACTGACAAATTCATCTGTTCTTCAAAATCTAAGTAGTGCTAATGCCAGCATTTCCTAAGCTTACAGGGCCTCCTTCTACAGCCTCAAAAAGGTTCTTTACAGCGAGAAGCAGTACTAGATGTTTAAGAAGAGTCTGTCCAAATACGTACTATAATTGACTAGAGGAACCAGGAGATTACTTACTGATAGAAACTGATTATTTCTTCATGAAATGTTCCTGCAGTTTAATACTAACCACCTATCTGCCCATGTTCTCCCTCATTCTGCACCCCTTTCCAAAGACTGGGTTTTACTAAACTTAGTGGACAGCTGGAGAGTTCCTTAAACTCATCTCCAAAGGCAAAGAGCTTAGGCTCAGTTTACACAGTTCTTAAGGCTACTGCATTTTGGGGTATTTTGTAAGTAAAAAAATACAACAGATGTTTATACACAAATAGCTATGATATATGGTCAAGACTGCCATTCGAACTCCAGATCAAAAGTACGGTTGGCAGTTAAAATGAATTGTACACATAGGTACAGAAAATCCTTCAAGTTACAGCTGAGACCCAAACACGAAAGCACATTTCATCCTCTAGGTCACAACCCAGAGAGGCATTTAAGCACCAGAGCAACACTGTCTGTCTGAGTAGCCCCACATAACTCAGTTGCACACCTCGTATCAGCGTAAGCACACTGAAGTGCTTCGCTTCAGTTAAACTCCAGATATCAGCATACAAGTTATGTTACACTTGACTTTCTTGGGTTTGTAAACTATTGTCTTAGAAGACTTTAGAGAGCTTTCTATCTATTAAAATATTCTTTCCTGAACTGAGAACCAAGATGCTAGCACTAAAGAGACTAATGTACTTTTCCCTCTATGTATAAAGTGCTGGAATCTCTCTACGTTTCAATATTGAAACCAGACTCACCAGTTTTGTTTCTTTCTTTGTATCACTCTTGGATGTTCTTTTGCTACTTTACCGCTCTAAAGTTTACACTCTAAGCTGTAGAAGTGTACCTCACTGGAACTACCTGTAGATGAAGGAATTGTGTTGTTTTTAAACACCTTTTTAGAAGAACACCTTTTAAAACACCGATTACAAAAAAAGTGAGCAATTGTTTCACATATTTAAAAACACAGTTTTGTAGACATCAGTCGCAAGCTGAAACACCCCTTAATTTCACTGCTATGTTAGAACGAAAAAATTAAAAGACACATGGTAAAACAAAGGCTTCTTCATTTTAAACACAAAAATAAAGAAAAGTAAGATAAAGAATTGACAGATATCTTGTAACGTAGCATGTGGTTAACACAAGGCAGAATTCAGCAGATCGAAACGCTGAAAAG
>JAVSBS010002387.1:15644-44222 GCA_033124195.1 Coracias cyanogaster | reverse complement strand
GACATCTATTGAAAGAATTATGATTTGAAGAGCTTTCTAGAACAACTTAATGAATAGTATCTATCACCTAATTTCCTGAAAGTTGGCGTGTAATGAGGCTGGTGCCATGATTATTACCTCTGTAAATCATGACTTTAAGATGATGACAATCCCTCCTGCCCCAAGGATACAGGGCAGCCAGGCAATGATGTACATTTAATTGTTGTGTGAGAGAGGCAATGTGTTCAGGAGCATGCCGTTGCCTCTAAATTATCTGCTGCAGCACAGACGCTAGAGGATATTAGTGCAGATTGGACGGGAGGGAGAGCACTGCCATCCTGTGAGGTGCTGTATATATTTGTGTGTTTATTCACTTGAGCCAGCCAGTGGTGATGGTGTGATATGGCCAGGGTGGGATGGAGGTGTGACTCTCAGGTTTGCCATCCCTGTCTCTGCTCAGGACTGAAGAAGCAGCAGATGAGGGGAGGATTGCACACAACTGCATACAGATGCTTCCTTTGTTTTTCTGATGAGTGTTTGTGGTGAATTCCTCTTGGGACAGAGGACTCTGACCTCCCAAACAGTGACCTTGGCTTGGGGGGTGGAAGCTGCCAAACCTCTGCCCAAACCTCCTCCCACTACAGGAAATCTCTGTGCCTGTTTTCTTCCTTGCCACAAACCAACTCTGGCCATAAAGGAGAGCCAATACCCACATTGGAGACTCCCAGCTTGCTCACACAGCTTCTCCCTAGCCAATGGAGGCATCCCTGCTTGCAGGGCCCTCCTGGACTGTCTCATTCTTCATCAATTGATTGAATAACCACTCCTAGTAGAATTATTACTCTACTGAGCTTTTAAGGTGTGTTTCATTAGGTGCTATGCTATGACAGTTGACAGATGTGGCTGGATTGTGGATGAATCAGATATTTCAGATGACCCTTGGAAAGCAGCTGCTGCCAGCTTTCCTGTACTGCTGGCTAGTGCTGCTCTTCTTTGCTGTGTGCCCCTCCCCCTTGCTTGAGTACTTGTTTGTGTTTGTTTAATTTTTCTTCTCCTTTTAATCCTGGTCCTATCTCCCTGATGCATTGGTCAGCATGGTTATGAAGTGGCTGGAGGTGGGGCAGAGCAATGGACATGCTGCTGCTCTGGTCCTCTCCTCCACTTTCATGTTTCTGAGCCATGTGCTGAGCAGAGGTGCCAATAGTCTATAAACTCTGACAGTGGCTGCTTTGGGTTGGACCGAAGATCCCCTTGGCCTGATGTTCTGTCACCAGCAGTGCCCAGGGCAATTAAAACAAGGACAATGACATGATCACATACAGCGATGTGTTTCCCTGCACTGCTTGCCCAGCCATCAGCAATTTGCAGCTCAAGGACTTCCCAAGACAGGAGTGTTACCTTCAGTTTGGTGGCCCCTGTGCAGCCACCACTGGCAATATTGCGGCTGCTTCCAGTTCCTGCAGCTCAACCCCCAAACCCAGATGCTTGCCTGCTTTGTGGGCAGATGGCTGTAAAACCAGCACTACTGTAACTGACTGGATAATGTGAGCAACAGGCCATTTCCAAAGCCACTCAGTGCACCGAACTGCGTGGGATGGAACTGCTCATTCATGTGACGGTGGCCACATGTTTCAGGGGAGCCACCAAAGTGCTGGAAGAGGAGACCCATGGTGCTGGTGGACCCTGATGTGTGTAGGGGCATGTCATGCTTGAATTAGCTTCTTGTCCCTCTCATGATGGCTCCCATAGCAGTGACCAGTGTCACCCTACTCTGGCCCTGGCTTCCAGGCCTCCCAGGTGGAAATGTGGGCAGGTTGTGCAGAAGGAAGGTGAGGGCGTGAGCAGCCTGCATAAGTGCAGAGCCAGAGCAGGCATGTGCAAATATCTGAATAAGGTTCTTCCATGGCTCTGCAAGCAGCCACCTTGGGAACACCCTTGGGTTTGCTGTTCCCCACGGGCATTTGCAGCCAAAAGGTGGCCTGGAGCATTTCTTTGCTTTCCTTCCCCCAAGTAAGCAAAAACTATCCTGTTAATGCTTTGCAATGTCAGAAGATGTTCACATACCTGCTAGAAAGATGCTATCTGCTAAAGCAATGGTGGCCATGCTGAATGATTTCCCAAAGTAACATCAGTTTCTTCTCTTTAATTCTCCATGGTGAATTGGCTGCTGTTGGTCTGAGCCTGCGTTGAGCCTTTTTGTCACTAAAGACATTGTAGTGCTTATGGCATTAGTGGTTACATAAGCTGGCTGTCTCCAAGGAGGCTTTGCCCTGGTGTGATGCTCCTTTAGGGTTAGGTAAGAGCCAGCCACAGAGCAAGGGGACATGAAAAAAATACACATCTGTAGTTGGGAGACTTATTTGGACTTAACACACCCTGCAGGAAAACCCAGATTTTTGGGTTTTCACATATTCTCTCTGGCTCTGCAGATTAGAGGGGGACCGTGGGAAAGCTGCCAGGGCTTGGAGATCAATCCAGCCTTTGTAAATCCTTTCATCTGACTGGCGGCTTCATACAATTGAGTATTACCCAGTTTATTATTGTTGGTTGATTAAATTCCTGTTGGTCAACACAAATAGTGCTGCGCAGGCTGTCCGTTCATGGGATGGAAATTGGCATTGCAAAGCACTTCCTAGAGAAAGGCAGGGATGACCTGTCATTTAAAACCACATTCAGGGGACGTTTTGCAGGGGGGAAAGGACAAATCCCTCCATGCAAGCAACTTCCCAGGCATTTCCCATGTGCCTGCAGAGGCTGAGCCTGTGGCGAGTGAGTGTGAGGGTCAGGCTCCCGCTTTTCTGGCAGTGGTGACAAGTGGCCTCAGCAGGGATGTGCTCGCTGAGCCCCCGTGTATGCAGGGTGGGTGAGGCATGGTGAAGAGTAGACCCAGCATGTATAACTAGAATTAATGGGACGAAATTGGGCGAAGGAGAAAGTCATCAGGAAATATTTTCTCAAGGTGAAAGCTGTTAGGCTGCAGCACAGTTTCCTAAGGGAAGCAATGGGCACTTACTTGCTCAGGTTGTGTTAAAATGAGAACATGAGAAAAACCTGGCTTTGAGGAGAAGATGAGTGGTATCAGTGGCTTCAGGGGGCTCCAGGGAGACATAATTCCCCTCCAGGAACAGTGAATTTCTGGAGCGGATGGCAGGGACTGCAAAGTGGGACTTCTGACTCTCTACAGGGCAGGGTCTTCAGCTGAGGTTTGAACTCGGGGGAGTTAGGGGCTGCTGTCCAGCAAAGCAACACATTGCTGGTAAGCTGGCAGCAAGGACTTGTCCCAATGTGAGGCAGGGCTCTGGTAGGCCCTGAAACAGCACACCTTGAATTTGTTGGTCTTTCAAAATACTCTTTCTTTGTAGGACATATCTCTCAAGAGTGGGAGTGACTAGCAAACAAAATAGTTTGGGAACCTTTGTGCTAGATGACCTGAAACATGTTTATGCCTTTATGAATGGCATTACCTTGAACATTCATATATTTTCCTTCCTCATCCTTGTGCCTGAGCCAAAGCCAACCCCCTTTATCTTTGGGTGTAGTGATTTATTTCCCATCTCTATACAATGTGCACCCCTAGAAAATGAGCCCACTTGGTTGTATGGGGAGGAGATGAGGGATATCAGCGGCTTTAGGGGGCCTGTGCTTAGTAGTCTTTTTTTCTTTTACGCATGGTGATGAAGAGCTATCCTGTGGAAATAAGAAGATCATCTTCTCTCCCTCTACTAGTTCTCAGATAGTCCTGAGAAGCAGATGCAGGGGAACCCCAGGTTCCCTCTGCAGTGAGCAGACAGGAGATGCCTGGAGCAACATGTGCCTGAAAGGAAGATGTTCATGTCAGGGTCCCTATCCCTATCCCTTCCCTTTGTTCCAGGTCTTCTAAGATGTGTGTAACCAGAACTAACTCATGAATATGACACTACGGAGTGAGCAGGGGTCCACGCTGCTGAAAGCCTGCTCTTCAAGACCCAAATGCAGAATAGGCATTTAAAGACCAGTGTGCAGAGATGGGTCCCACGGGTGCCTGTTTGCCACTGGAGCACTGAGGGTAAGAATAAGCTGAGGAACCTGCTCTGGTTCCCAGAGAAGCACATGTTGACCCACCTTGAGGGGAGCGGTCAGCCTCCAGTCCAAAGGGCTTGAGTGAGAAGCAATAAACCTGTTAATAAATAACAGGGAAAGCTGGCTGCCCTGCATAGTTTTAATTTCAGAGTGTAACCTCAGGGAAACATGGTAAAGGTTTGCACAGTCCTTTTGCAAAGCCATAGCGAGCACTCGTTTGGCTTGTGGGATCAGAAAGTCTCCTCTGATCGTCTGTTCTCTGAATCATTGTGGGATTGATTTTATTATCCCCAGTGGCCAAATGCCTGGTCTGTCCTTGGCTGCCCCAGGCAAGGTGAGGGTGCAGTTCCCTGCTTTGCTCTGATCACCAGGGTACTCCTCCCGCTGCATGCTCCCAGCCACCTTCCAACGCAGCCAGGATTGTTCTGCATCCCCTGGAAAGGGTCGGTGCTGGCAAAGACAGGCTTTATAGAGCACTTCCTAAAACTCCTGGCTGAGAGTGGTAGCGTGGATGAGAGTGAGTCACAGTTAGGAGGGAGATTTTTCTGAGGATGGATTTGCTATTTCTAGATTATTTCTCCTATTTTTATTATAGTAGTGTTGTACTATTAACTTACTTTGTAATCTGCTCCTCCATCTTGTTTCTACTCCCTTTAGACACTGGGAATGCTTCGGTATTGTCTAGCCTTTCTTTCCAGGCATTAATTACATGTTTACTGTATTCAGATTCTTAAGCCATACCAAGTGTCACTTGCTTAGGTATCTAGAGTCCCTGTTCTGCTTAGTTATGGGTTATAGCATATTTTTGGCTGGCCTACTGCTGTTCCCAGCTGACTGTGACAAAGCCCACGCCAGTTTGGCATAGCCAACATGTTACACTCAACAGCCTTTCTCCTGTTTAATTTCCTTTCTCTACCTCCTGCAGCAGAGCGGCAGGAGCAGGTAGGAGGTGGTGCATTGCTGCTTTCCAAAATCAGGATTTCCTTTCACCCTCATGTAAAAACATAGGCAACAGTCTCTGCTCCATTTGTGTAATTTGATGGCATGAAAGGGCTCCTCTGTGACCCATTTTTGAGATTTTTTTTGTTGTTGTTGAATTTTATCTCAGGTGAAAGCTGGCAGGGACTGGATTCATGCCATCTTCTAGCTTGACACTGAAATACTGTGAATTAACTGTACATACTTTACCGTATTTATGTGTGGCTGTTTTTCCTGTCGGTATTGAGTCCTTAAAGGTGTTTGGGAAGAAACACACCTTCCTCCTACAGTCACGCTGCCATTGGAATGTGTTTGTCAAAAGTGAGTTAAATTGCTAGGCAATTGCAGCACAATGTTTAACTACGGTCTGCAGTAGGAGAGCAAGAGGCTGAGTGGTTCTCTGCTGCTGGGTGGAAAGGAGGAGCTGGGCAGGGGAAGAGAGAAGAGCCACTTCAGAAAATGCCCCAAATTGGAGGGACTGGGCAGAGGGGAACAGGGTCCCTTCAGTGCTCTGGTCTTCAGCAGAGCTTTGCTTCCTGAAACACTGGCTCCCTGGGAGAGACCAGCACATGAAGCCAGCTAATTTCAAAATACACAGCTGGGACCTGTGCAGGTGCCCGTCCGAGCTGATAGGGGCCCTATCATCTCTACAACTGCAGTTATTTTTGGCAAATAGGACTAGTCATGGGGTTTCTGCCTGCAGTGTAGCAAGGCTCTGTATCCTTGGCCATGGAAATTTGTGTGTCTTTGACACAGATGCATACAATCCTCAACTCCAGAAGAGCTTAGTGTGCAGGGATTTAGACATTCCCTGGCGATTGCCTTAAGCCATGGGCTCGCAGCTATTTCAGGTTTTCTCCCTTTCTCTCTCTGAGGGTCTGACCAGAAATTTCATCCTGAGCTAAAAATTGCATGAAATTGGATGCCTGTGTTAAAAAGGCTCTCTTGATAAATCACCATATTCCTATGAAAATCTGCTTTACCTAAAAATTCCCATCCATCCCTTTCCCCAAGTAGCATGGCAAGAGTGAGTGATGCCATGAAATCGTGCATCTTGCTCATCACTTGGGCAAGAGCCCTCCCCTGCCAGTCCCAGCTGTGGGAATGAGGTTTGTTACCATCCTGCCCGGTACATAAACACCAGCCATAACTGGATGAGTGCTTTTTGCTGGAAAAGACCAGAAATTTTTTAACACCTTTGCTACCTTGCAGTGTTTTAGGCCCAGGGGGAGAGATGGGGCTAAGGATGGGGTGTGGGGCAGCCTGGGCCAGAGTGGGGAGGATAACAAATTCCTGGGCACACAGAGGCCGTTCAGCGAGTGTTGGGCTTTGGTGGACCCCTGGGTAGAAGGACTTTGATCTGACTCCAGCCTTTTCCCACTGAGGCATCACTTTTGAATGCGTTCCTGCTCTCAGCCTTGCCATGTGAGGCGGACAAAGGCGAGGGGAGTGGGCAAGAAGTGGGGGGGCTGTTTACCCTCATCAAGTATGGTCGAGTGGCCCAAGTCAATAGAGCCTATTTTTCATTAACCTAATCATTACTTTTTTCTCACTGCCAATTAAATTTTTCCTATCAGTACTCAGAAGGGTATCGTTTGCATCTATGAGATTTTTTTTTTTTGATAGGGGGCTTCCTGAACATGGTGGGGGTATTTGAGGAGTGGAAATTAATTTCTCTCTGGATGGAAAAGGATTTTTGAGTTTTAATTATCACGCAGCTTGGATTCCTGAAGGTTGATGACTGCATTGGAAAGGCTAGTTTCCATTGTGTGAAGTGGATAATTATGCAGCTCTCTCCCAGGCTCACTGCGTTTATTGTCCACAAGAATCTTCCCAAGTAAAAGGGAGTAGCAGGTTTACAACCCAAAATGCATCTTCAGAGCCTGCAGAAGTTTCAACTTGTTGTTTGCAAAAAAAGAATTTTGCAAGTATTTAAGATCTTCTTATTTACCCTTTTAACAAAAAACACCCTCATCAGTTAATGTGGTAATATGCCTTTCCCCCTGCAGGTTGCTTAGGAAGTAGTTTTGTAAACTCAAGAGAGCCGTTCTGCAGCTGGACTGCTTTGTGCTATCAGTTTCTAAGCAGGATTCCTTTGAAGGCAGGGGGAATTTCTGCATAAAACCTACCAGCCCATTTGTATGTACAACGTCAAATATGAGATTTACAGCCATCTGAAACTTGGCGGTGCATCTTACCTAGGAGGTAATGTTAGTCTATCCAGGGGAAAATGTTGAAGGATTCAAACAAACCTAAAATTTCAAAGCAAAATTCACTCACAACTGTTAGGTTTCACAAGGCTTTGGATTAACCTGATGTCTTTACCACAGGCTTTTGAACTGTTGATAGTTAGAAGTTTGCCATAAAAATGGAAAAACTTCAGCAAAGGTCTTGTCAAATATGGTGAAGCTTTTCGAACTGCAACATCACCCCCACTTCCACCTCACCCCCCCAAATGTTTCAAGGGTGAGATAAAATCTGCCTGTGTTTGGGTGGGTTCAGATCTGGGGGCAAAAGTCTTGCACAGCTTTGGCCAGTGTGATGAGTTCAAAGAGAAAAAATGGTGAGTGCTCACTGTTTCTCCTTGATGAGAGGTGGAATGGCAATAGTGCAAAATGGAAGCCAAGGAGCAGATTCTGGGATACACTTGCACTCATTTAAGTGGATTTGCAGGAGGTAACTAACAGGGCAGTTGGGCATGCAGACATTTCAGATCAGCCTGTTTTCCAGAGCTTTCTGGCTGTGACAGAGTGACAAAGGGCTCTGAACCCAACTTGACCTCATTTGCAACTCTTTTTGGTTTCAGTAGTCCAAACTCAAGAGTATTTTGGCTTCTGATAGCTACCTTCCTGTGTTGAAAGACCATGTGGTTGTTTTGGGAAAGGTGGCGGCTTATTATGGGGATTTCTGGACTAAATAGCTTAGGACAACCTGGCCTGCATTACACACACAGTAAGTTTACAAATTAGCACCTTTGTACTTTCTCTTGGACAGGGCTGTCTCTGTAGCTTTCTCCAGCTCATTCCTCTGTCGTGATGCCTATGAGCTATGACCACAGTTGGGCTGCCAGTACTGCTGAGGCTGTTTCCTAACCCACATGGCTTCCTGGCATTCCCCAGCTTGTCTGCATTCTCTGAGCTCCTCTTTTTTTAAGCTTTTTTGGCTAGAGACCATATGTTGTTACTACAGTCATACTGAGCTTTATGCATATTGGACTTCTGTGATTTAGGACTGTGAATTTCTGTGGAAAAGCTGGAATGGATAACTTTTCTTGAGGGGGCAGGGTGCTAACTCTTGAAATCACTGGCTGTATTTGAAAACTGCCAACTGTTTCCAATATAACATTTTTATTGCAAACATCCCATTAGTATCAGAGGGCCCTACCCCAGCACTTGTTTTTCTCCGCATGCTCTTTCCAGCTCCGCTTTCTTCTTTCCGAGCCACCACACAGTTAGGTGAGACCTTCTACAGGTGATGGAAAACCAAAATGCACGGTGAAAAAACAAAATGCTTGAATGATTTCAAATTATTGAATCTGATGTGCCAATCAAAGGCTGTTTAGTGATTTCATTTTTGCCTTCAAATAACTCTGGTACTTGCTTTCTGGAATTTAAGGGAAATAGTCACAGATTTTCTCGTGTGATGTTTGTACACAGTAGGCATGGAAAACAGAACTGATGGGCTCTTGGGGTCACCTAACCCATCCCTTTGCCCCAAGGCAGATTCAGCCCTACCCAAACTACTTCTAGCAGATGTTTGTCTAACCTTCTCATGAAAAGCCATAATCAATGGCAATTCCACCACATCCCAAGGCAATCTCTTCTAGCCCTAAAATATCTCTGTTATTAGAGAGCTTGTTCTTCCTGAGTGGACACAGAGAACAATTTATTCACTTAATCTTTGTCTGAAAATCATTTACATTTTGAATCCGTTACTATGTGTATGTTCTCTCTTTTTTTTTCCCCAGGCTAAACAGCCTGGGTTCCCTCAAGCTCTCCTGCTAGATTATGCTTTCCACACTCTGATCCTCCTTATTTCTCTCCTGAATTCCATCCAACTAGTCCACATGAGTCTTGAAGCGTGATGCCTAAAACTGGACACAGATCCTTATTCAAGATCTTTAACAGTAGGATTATTTCCCCTGTTTACATACAGGCCTCTTGTTTTGGCATCACGATGTGATCTCACATAATGTTTTTGCCCCAGCATGTCACTGGTTTGTGCCTAGTTTACAAATTGCAATAGCCCCCAAAATCCTTTTTCACAGAACTGCTGTGTACAAGGAATTGAAGGATGCTGCCACAAAGTTTAGGTGGACCTCAGCAGAGGCTTTGAACGTAGCATGCTGGCAATGAGATGGGCTTAGTCTTTGGTTGCTGTTCTAGAGACAGGGACAGCAGCTACTGTAGTGGTGGCTAAAGTCAAGTGGGAAAGGTTGGGTTTTGGAGGGGGAGAGAAGAATTAAGTAACTGGATTGATACAGGTGGCAATGAGTACAGCCTGTCCCCGTGGTCTCAGGGATTTTCTCCAGGGACCGTACCCTCTCGTGACTTTTAGAGGCTGCAGTATTTGCTGAAGTTCCCCCCAAAAGAGCACGGAGCAACAGGGCATGGAGCAAAGCAGGCATCCACACCATCCCAAATGTTTTGTGTTGTTTGTAGCCGGTGGAAAGTCACTAATCGGCTTCGGGGTTTTTTTTTGACTGGGTCACATGACTGTACTACCAAGATTAAACCACACGAGGAAGGAAAAGAAGCTTAAACAGCTGAGGGTGCCTGGCAGGTCATTTTAACCTTTTCGTAATCATAAAAGCTGCAGAATCCCATTAGCGGTGAGTGACTTGCAGCTCCGCTTCCCAAACAAGCTCTAGTGACACAACTTTCTGTTCACCTCCACCTTGCCCTGAGGGACAGCCTGGCACAGCTGGCTGGTACAGTCTGAACTTCAAGCAGAGCGTCTGGCCATTCCTTCTTGTGCATTGAGAAGTCCATCACACCAACAAGGAGCAATCCATGGGTCTATCAAAAGCAGGAGATTTATCTCTCCATATCTAAAATTAGACTCTCATGGAAGGTCCTGCTTAGGCCATACTGTGGTAGATCAGCCCTTGCCCATCTGTGGCAATAGTTGAGAGGTACAGGATAAGGAAGATTATGATGATCTCCTAATTCATTGCTTTGGCACTGGTCAATGACTTATGGCTTTACTCTGCTGGGGTTGGTGATAGAAGATACTACACTGCTGCAGTGCAGCTCTGACATGGAAAGCAAAGCTTTTCAAATAGAGCTACATTGGCTAAAGCACAAGACAGTCAAAGAGCTTCCAAGTTTTTGGTGTTACTCATCTTTTCCTTTCTTGCAAGTTTTCAGCGTCACATCCAGTAGTCAGTGTGATCTTCCCCTGTCCTTCCTCCAGCTTCTGCATCTTTTGTTGTCTCTGTATCAGCTAGTAAGCACTGATAGAGAAATGCTGGTACTGCAGTGTCTGGAAGGGAGGATCACCCTGATCCATCTGCTATTTGACTGTTGTCCGACTTTCTCTAGAACTGTCCTTTCCACATTCAGGCAATCTTTCATTGAGTACATCTGTGTGGTTGGACAGCAAATGGCTTCTTAAAGAGGCCAAGGAAAACCTGAATTCTGGCTGGTGTAACTGAGCTGTGATGGGTGTTGCAGGTATTACAGCACCTGGAACTGATCCAGAGAGCACCTGTTTCCTCAGACAATGCAGGCTTCCATGTGCAGGGAGCAAGAGTGCTGCAGGGGATGTGAATCAGCTTTCCTCTGTTACACATACAGCAGTCAAGACTGTCTGGTTGTGTATATCTTGGGTATTAATATTTCTATCACTGTGTTTGATTATTGCATCTAATTGCAGCCTGTCCACTCTTGCTTGAACGCTCAGTCTAAGATGGAACCTCAGAAAACACACTGATTGTTCTCGGAGTGATGCCCACAGTCAGCTGTTAAAACACAACTTATAAAACAAACACAATCTTTTCCTTGGTTGTTTATCTTCAAAATCTCTGAGGGGATAGACAGAAGGATTTCCCCAGGAAACCTAGAAAAACAGCAGACACAGATAATCAAGGGCTGAGCTGGTCTGTCATGCAGGCAGCATGTCATGTGGAGAGTGCCTCTGAGCAGCCTGGAGAAGGTGCCATCCTCTGCAAACAAGCTTACAAGAAGAGCTGTGGAAAGCTCTGGAGAGCTGTAGCAGCACTGACTGTCCTTGCCCATTCCCAGCAGCAGAAGAGCAGCTACTGGCTGTCCCCCTTAGGAAAGAGGAAATGTGGTGTCAGACTACAAGATTGGGAGGAGTTTTACCACCTTCCTGTTTTGCAGGTTTTACGGGTTGAATGGGTTAGACATCCTCAGATGCAAGATCTCCAGTGGTTCCTGCTGTGCTGTGTCATGACAGAAGGATGGCCTCGTTGAAGATTGTAATGTAAAGGTCACCCAAGCAAGGAAGGAGAAACTGGTGGCCACTTTCTGATGGGACAAGATAGCCCCCTTCCAGCTGTGCTTCAGTACACAGGCACACACGTATATGCTCCTCCTTCCATATCATCTGCCTCCTAATGAAATCCTGATAAGATATGAGAAGCTCTTGATCTTCTGTTGACAGTTGTCGTGGGCAGATGTTTTGTTGTTTGTGGAGATGATGTCATGGCTGGAAGTCGCAGTAGTGAGCTGTAAAAACCAAAGTCAGGAGAGACCTTATCAGACTGTTACAGACTGACTTGGGGCTGCTAAGCTCCCAGACAGGCCTAATGAACTGGAACTGAGTTGGAAACGTGCAATCTTGAAAAACTTCAGAGCTCCTGGTTACAGGCTTGCTATGAAATGTTAATTAAATAGCTGTGGTGGCATATGTTCCATCCTGCCGAAACAGCACTTTGCAGCAGCAGAGCTGTGTCACCAGTGCGTAACCACCCGGTTGTGAGAGTTTGTGTTAGCCTGAGATTTCTTTGTTTGACAATACACTTCTCTGTTGTTTTGGCTAGTGTTTGAATACCTATTCTATACCGGAGCTATCACCTGCACCTTGAAAATGAGGCCTGATCCTCCCAGCTTTTTCGGACAGATGTTATTATGGGTAGCTTTCGATGTGACATTTGGCCCATTTATTTATTTAGTGTAGTCTAAGGCAGTGTCTATTTGGTAGAAGTGTGCTGCAGCACCTCAGCTATGGAAATAATTAAGATTTGGCCTTAGTTCTGTTTCTGTAAGTGCCCTCCTGCCACCTCTTAATGCTGTCTGGCAGAGTGCAGAGGAAAATGCTCCCTGTGCATCACAGTGAATGGGTGGTGGGACAAGAAGTAGAGCAGGGTAGTGTAGTTTGCTTGCAGAATATCATACAAAGCTACAGAAGGCTCAGAGCTTCTGTCTGCCATAGACCTTGTGGTTGTATATTCTCTTACCACATCCCAAGGGAGACCCCAAATTCTGCCCACGCTCCTACTAGAGGGGCATGGGGATTGGGGTTAGCAGAGTATGGTAATTTGGACCTGAGAGAAGAGAAGGAGGGATTAGGTTGGTGAGCTTCTTCACCTCACTGCTTGAATACTTTGTTTGGCTTTTACTTTCCTTTCATCTTCTGTCTGTCCTCCCATCCACTCACATGTTTTCACAGCTCCCTTAGTGGTATTTTCAGCAGAGATGAGTTGGGTTGGAGCCTGGGTGCCGAGCTGGAGAGCTGCCTTTGCTCAGTGGGGACAAGGGCCAAGTCCCTCAGCCACCAGCAGCATCCTCCAGGTGCTGGAAGAAGTGCTTCTCCCTGAGTCAGGGTGACAGTCACTGCAGCTACACAGGCCAAGGTGAACTGAGGAGCATACCTCAAAGCCCTGGTCGTACCATAGCAAAGGGCAGTGCCTGCAAAACCAAAGTAACTCAGCAGTGGCTTTGTGGTGTCTGCTCACTCTGATGAGTTAAGCCTGACCTGAAAACTTGCCTCACACACCAGTCTGAAACAGGACTTTGGGGATGGAGTTTGCTGGTAAGAGCAGAAAGACGAGAGCTGCCTAGGAAGACCAAAGGTGGTGGGTTTGTCCACTTCTCTCAATAATTTCCTTTAATGACAAATGTAAAGAGATGTGAGTTTCATCTGCTTCCCAGCTGCTCTGAAAGAGTGCCATTGCCTTAACAAATCAACCTCTTTACAAGATGTAACCGCCAGCCCATTTTTCAGCCTGCTTGTCTGCGTCAAGAAGCAAAACCAGCAGAGCAGTACGAATCTGAAATTTGGTGCTGGAGAGCAGAGGTCTGATAACAAAAGTGCCAACAAACAGCAAAATGTTTTACTGAGCACAGATGAAGGCCTTTTTATGAGACAATTTTGATGGAGGGGGAGGAAGCGAAAATATCAGCATCCCATCACATGAAGGAGAAGGAGACAGCTGACCTGAAGGTGCAAACCTGGTAGAGCACCACTCCTTCCCATGTCTTTCCTTCTTTGCTTTGGATTTGGGAGAATCCCTTTAAGGATGCTGCTTTTTGTGAGGAGAGGAAGAGCCTTGTTTGCAGGACTCTCGAAAAATATAGCTGTGCTTTACTGTCTTAAATCATGCTTAGTAAATGTCGCTCCTGTGGAGAAAATGCAGTGGGAGGCAGTGAATGTCCAGCTACACTGCTGGGGACACTATGGTTCGTGCTGGGATGGGGCACCACTGTTCTGACCTGCCAGCCAGGGGGGTCTGCGTAACCCCCTCTTTACAGCAGACATCGAAAAGACAGATCAAACCTCAGTGGGGTGCTGTGGAGGAGAACTAAGGCACTTCTGTTGGCTCAGGTCTGCTCTAGCCAGGTTGTTTCATATTGTCCAGGCTGGTTGTAGGGACCACCCTGCTGTGAGTGAGTCCCATCAGAGGGCTCTTGACAGCTTCCTTATCTCACGAACACCTACATTAACCTTTTCTTGTATCTCTGCTCTGAACTGCCCTAAGTAAAGGGATTGCATTTTTTTCTTCTATTCATTTAAGTGCTAAGGCCTTGTTATGAAACAGTCTTAAATAAAGGTGTCTTGATCCCAACCATGTAACTACCATGCTAACCCCTGCCCTGCCTGCTTGTAGTTTGGAGAAATGACACACGAGGAAATAGAAACATTTCTTTTGTGTATAATTCATCATATTTACCCCTCTGACAGACTCCTCTGAAATCTCAGATGAGATTCAGAAAGTCTCCAGTGTCTCCAAGTGTCTTTTAAAATGACACTGTTCTGTGCTCTGCAGGCTGAAAGATCATTTTAATTGTTAAAAGTTTCTGATTTATGTTTTAAAAAACCTTCAGGATCCAGGCAGTTCCCTGCTCTCTGAGTCCATTGAGTTAAAACAATGTAGAGTGATTTGTCTTGCCTCAATTTAGCTGTAATGAGTATTAAGTGGTTTATCTATATGGGGAAAAGTTACTCAGCTAGATTACGTCCAAGTTGAATTACACCTTGTTCCAGATGGAGTATATTTTTAAAGACAGTAAATCTTGAGGAGGGTGGATAACAACAGTAATGCTCCTTCCTGGGCTGGAATGTGACTCTTACACCTCTCGTACAGATAATGTGCAGAGCGACATCCAATTAGTTTTTCAAAGGCTTTATAAAGAGCAAGACTTTAGGTTTTACGACTCTGTGAACAATTTAGCTTGAAGCATTTAAATTATACAAGTGAGTGATGGCTGATGGTTATTACGGTTTTCATCCGTTTTGCTCTTGTGGGTAGCAGCCTGGCAAGGCATGACACCAGCACTGTCCCGGATCTCCTCTTCTGCACTGTGAAGTGACTGTGACAGGGAGGGTGCTCAATGGGAGGTGAGATGTTTTGGTGCAAAATTCCTCCCCTCTGGTACCATCTGGTCATGCAGCTGGTGCTTGCGGCCCCAAGGAGTAACTGGAAGAGGACATTGGCACTGCTGGCATCCCAGATGGCACCAAGTGCCAGGACATCCTCCTAAAAGGCTTGTCCTTGACCACATGTCCTTGACCACCATCCTTGTCTGCTTCCCTGGTACTGTACTTCCCTTCAGTGTGCCACGCTTCTGCAGAACCAACTAGCGTGGTTGTCCAGCTGGGGTAGGATGAGGTGTCAGGTCACTGGCAAGGTACCAGCAAGTACAGGTGGACTTGAAGTCAGTACCACGAGGTGGTGGTCGAGTGGGTGTGCTGGGGTGGACCGCAGCACCCAGGCCTGGGAGCTGCTCCTGCCATCGAGGAGAGTGCATTTGGGTTGGTGAAGGTGGAACATTCCTTGCAGCTGGCATCAGGCTTTGGAGGCAATGAAGACCATTCATTTAATTTTTAATGAAAGGGATGAGGGGGTCTGAGCCATCAGTGATCCAGCTCTGCTGCCTCTCCTGG
Source organism: Coracias cyanogaster (assembly GCA_033124195.1). NCBI lineage: Eukaryota > Metazoa > Chordata > Aves > Coraciiformes > Coraciidae > Coracias > Coracias cyanogaster. Next base: position 28,856 of record JAVSBS010002387.1, on the reverse strand, counting down.
GTCCTTGCACCATGGCTCTGAGGGAGGCAGGAGAGGAGGGAAACTCACTGATAAGAGGAAGGTCAGAGGCAGAAAAATGTTGGGAATGTGTTTCATGATCTAATGTGGGAGAGACCCAGCCTGGGGTTTGACTGCGCAGCCTGGCAGCGTTACTGCCTGCTGTTGTGAGAGTTATGAGATTTTTTTAAACCTCAGCTCAAGAAGCAAATGGCTCATCTAGCACCTACCTCAACACAGGAGGTCCAGAAGAAGGAGGCGATTCATCTCCGAGGGCACAGCGAGGATGGCGATGTCTCTGAGCTCAAACTTTGCCTGAGATGGAACATTTTCTGCTGACAAAACAGCTCATTTGCTTTTTTCTTTTTTTTTTCTCCATATATTTATGTTGCTGTGGGATGTATGCGGCTGAGGTCAGACATCAAACAGTGGTGTTGGAAGAATTCTAGCAAATCTTGGAGCAGGCTTTCAAGACTGAGTGTAGCTGTGGTATGCATTGGTTCCGGGGAATGCAGGACTTGCCTTCCTAAGGAGTACCTTTTTTTTTTTTTGCAAGGGATACGAAACTAAAGTGAGGACATAATTCTCTCTCCATTTCCTTTTGTTTGGCAGCCATGCTCAATTCTTCCCATCAACCAACCAGTCAGTCCTTGTAGCATTCAGGGCCTGAACACAACAGCTTCTGCGTCACCATTCATCCACTTAACCTTGATTTCCTGTAGCTGGTAGCAGTGCTGGAACCTACCACAAACACATATTGAAGAGGTTGCTCATGAGGTTCTGCTTGCCTGCCTGGTCCACCTTGGGCAACTTCCCACTGTGCTTGAATGCAGAGCTGCTGGAGAAAACCTCTTGTAGTTTCTCTGCCCTCTGTGGACAAAGAACTGTGAGAAAGGACTTATTTGCATCAGAAATAGGGCACCTGAGCTTTTTTTTTTTTTTTAGTTGCTGTTCTTTGCAAGATGATGTGGTGATCTGCAATATAAACACTTAGTAGTGATAAAAGGGTACAATGGTGAGGTGGAGCATGCATATAGCAGGCTCTCTGCTGCATGGGAAACACGTTTGGACTGCCACTGGGCAACAGGCTTAGTCAACACTGTGGTTCTTGTAGAGCCTGTGTCTGTTACTGGCATTGCATCGAGATCTTCTTTAGCATTATCCAACCAAGTGTTGCTGTCTGTGCCATTTATGCCTGCGGAGGCTGTGCTCGGTCCAGAAGCATGTAGCTGATTCCCAGGCAGGTGTGGATTGAGCCTCTCCTTTGACACTACTTCCTTGAAGCTGTTTTGAATGTCCTGATAAAATCAGGACCTGCTGTCTCCAGATCACTGCATTCATTGTGTAGAGGCACTCAACTCTGCTGCTGCCCTGGCAGCATGAGGTACCAGTGAAGCTGGACAGCAGGCAGGGACAGACACCTTATCCGACCAGATCTAATGATGGAGGCTGTTGTATCTAGCACAGGAGTGGAAATGGTCAAGCCTCTGGTTGTCTTGAGACAGAGCTGGAGACTGTTCTGTGAACTGTTTAGCCAAATGAGTATTACTGGACTGAATTTAGTGGTAAGTTAACAAAATGTGGTGACCTGGGGCACAGAAGAGGTCAGACCAAAGGGTCCATGATCCTCCTGGCTTTGTATTTTAGAATCTCAGTCTCCCCTTTCACCTCACTGGAGGACAGATTCTTTACTAATTCAGCAAGTTGCTCAAGCTGATGCTGAAATCTTGCTGACTTAAGCACCAATCTTCTGCAGCATTATACTTTCCACCTTTTGATATGCATGACTAAATTCATGATGCTGTTGACATGAGGCCTTCACGGGGAAGGTGCTGTAGATTGATCCTATAACATACTTGGTTTGTCCTCTTCTGTAACCTGGACTTCTCCCACATTAGGGTTGTTGTCTGGCAGAGAAAGAGTTTGTGTTCCCTGCAGCTGAAGGTGCTATTGCTGTGAACCTTACCACCACTGTTCACTGAACTTACATAGCTTCCTATGGTGTCTTCTTAACCTTTACATGAGGACTTGTTTGGATTTCCTATGTTTGGACAAAGCATAAGCCGAACAAAAAAGTGAGCATGTTTCCTCTGAGAGTGTTTGTGCTTTAGATGGGCACTTGACTCCAATCTGTCCTGCTGTTCTTTTATATGCAGTTTGGCACTTGTCTATGCCAGCACTTTTTCAAGCATATTCCAATTTTTCTCTTGAATGGTCAAAGCACTCTCAGTGATTAGCTGTAGCTTGCATGCTAGCTCTTGCATGCTCTGCCCCCAGAGTGGCCAAGAAGCGACATTTAGGCTTGTGCCGAGTGCATTCGGCAGCTACTGGCAAAGGCAAGGATGAGCTGTTCAGCGCAGAGCCAGCCTAAACCCTACCCATGTGCGCGGGTGTGTGTTCGTTTGCACAGAGACGCAGCCAGCACTGCCTGCTAGCCATGGTGGGACTGATCCTGAGAGGTGCTGGCAATCAGCACTGTGCACCAGCATCAGCACTGTTGTGTGAACCTCTGGCTCTTTGCTGATTCACACTCACTGAGAAGTTCTGTGGTTGAATAGTGGCTTTTCCCATCATGCTGTAATAAATGAAATAGCTTAAAATATAATTCCATTTTGCCTCTGTGTAGAAAGTGTTTGAGTTTTTTCATACACTTAAGCTGCAAAACTCTCTCCCTCTTTTCTTCCTGCTGTAACAACTCACAGCCTCTGCTACCAAAATTACAAGTGAAGGAGAAATTTTGCAAACATCCAGATGGAAGAAACTATTTCAAACTGCTAAGCTATAACGAAAACGGAGAAAAGGTTTTCCCAGGTTCCTTTATTTTCTTTTAGTGTGAAATTTGCAAATGTGTTCCTTCAAAGAGCTTTGAAAGCAAAGCCAGATGTTTTGGAGAGCAGGAAGCCACCCACAGAGCTCTCCAGCAAGCTATCTTCTACGCCAGGTCACCCTGTCTGGTGTTGCTGTCTCACTGCAATGGTAAACTGGCCATTACATTCCTTCAGGTTGAATATTACCATTTTATGTGAGGGTATTCTGTGTTTTATTGTCCTAGTATTTTTTCTGTTTAGTGTCACGTGCTTCCACTAGAAAAAACAGATGTCCGGGCTAGGCAGTGGCTGTGTATGTCAGGCTGTGTGCGTGCTGTGGCTTTGTGGCCTTGCTGGATGCACTTCTTCACCTTTTACAGCGCTGGGAGTTGTGGCAGTAACCTCCTTGCACAGCTGTGCCAGCAGCTTATTTTTGTGAGTTTTTTCAGTTGTTTTGTGGAGAGGGTGTTTATTCAAACCTCTCCTGTCCTAAAAGAAAGCATCTTGTTCTGTTGTTGGGTATTTTGATGCATTTTAGATTATTGGGAATGGCTTTCAAATCTAGTAAACTACTTTTATAAAGTTATGAAACACAGTATTTCTACTTCACTTTCCTTCAGTACCCCCATCCCCCGAGCTGATGGTACTGATACAGATTTACAAAGGTATTGCTGTTGCTGAATATCAGCTTTTTAGTGAAAAAAGCTATTTTTGCAGAATCTCCTCCTCACCCTATACACTTGGGGTTTTATTCATTAGTTTTTTCACAAACTTGCCTTCCACAGAGGTGTAACATGTATCTCTCTCTGACAGTACTTGCTGTCACACAAGAAGCTTAAATGTATTTTTTCTTTTTCCTAAAGATTCGTCTTCCAACTATATCAGGCAACTTGAAACAAAAGTGAAACTGCTGGAGGATGACAACAAGCTTCTTTCACAGGTAGGTTTTTTATTGCCTAGTAGATATTAATGTGACTTGGTTCTCCTGTTTCTGTACAGTTGCATCTGGGTGCCCACTTGAATGCATAAGGGCTTTCAGTGGATATCTTACCGGGGCGGAGCATAATAATCTTTCCATATCAACCCCCTGCTGACAGAATTGGGACTCCTGTTGTTTAAAAAAAAAGAAAAAGAAAAAAAAAGCTATGCCCTATGTTAGTGTCCCTATGTGTGTCAGAACTGCATTAATGCTTCCCTGCAGAACACCTTGATCCACCACTGCTCTTGGGGATGCTGCGAGGGTCTGACGCTGCCTGTGCCCTTGCTGTAGGATTTTGTCTTGCTTGCCCATTTACATTGACTTTTATCTTCTTGAAGGAGGAGGCTGTATTCAAAGAACAGCCTTGGGAATAGTTTTGTGCAGTGCCGGCTCATAGCTTTTATTTGAGATCTTCCTTAAAACCAAACAGCCCTCTCTAAACTGGCACTTTTTGCTTGCATCTGCCCTTCAAAGTCTACTCCATGTGCCACTGGGCTTTTGATCACTCCTGGTGCTTACCTGTCTGTGTATAGCATTGTCAAGCAGTGGGAAGAAAGCAGTCATTTTGTCTGCTATGTCCCCTGGATCCCCGTAAAACACAGCACTTGGTGTAAACAGGGGCAGCTTTGCTGAATTCAGTGAAACACTGAAGAGTTACCCTTTTTCTGCTGTTCTTTGCATCCTTTCACTATTGTATGTTCTACCTCCCTGGCATTTTAAAGGTTTTTTTTTTTCAATACTTTGCTTCTTACTTCAAGCACTGAGTTTCACAGTCATTTTATTCCAGATTCTTTCCAGTTACAAGGACTGGAAATAAAACAGCCTTCCTTTTTCAAAAAAAAACCCAACCTTTTTGCCAGTTGATATTTTACCAAGTCTCAAATAGACTGCTCCAGGATCATATTTCTAAAACATTCGCATTTAAAAAAGAAAAAAAAAGCTCCATGCTTACTGAAATGTCAATAAAATAATTTTGTCAAACCTTATTTTTACTGAAATACACATTTCGACCTGTGAGCTTTTTTTAAAGATTACTCCAAATTTCCAGTGTACTGTTTGGCATTGCTAGCCATGAAACAAAACTCAGAGGGCACGGAAGGGTTAAAACCCCCAAAGGGTGCTCAACTCAGCAGCCGCTGGGTGGCTTCATATGTTAATCAATTGCTAATTTAATTTTAACTCCCTCTGTCTTTCTCCCAACCCGTGAGCATGCTGGTGGAGGTCGAAACCCCGAGACTGTTTAATTGGAGGTATTGATAAGCAGATGGACTGTGCGTGGGCAGTTGGGATGCGCATGGATTTGAGGATGGGCTCGATGTGCCCTTGGCCCAACTTCATCCTGCCACAGCCAAGCGCATTACTCCATTGAATCTGCCTTATGAGGTCAAAAAAAAGTGGTTGGTAATTAATGAGTGGTAAATTAATAGGGACTGAATAGCTGCCTGGGCTTATTGCATTGGGAGGGTGAAGCCCAGTTAGTCTCAGGGTGTGTGAGCCTGAAGCAGCTGCACACATCAGCCCTTCACCTTCCTGCTGTCCTGGGTGGGAAGGCTGTGCCTTTTCCTCCACAAGCACAACTGTCCTCAGGTGTTTGCACTTTTCAGGCTGTGTCGGTACAAATGTTTGAACCAGGAGAGAAGGGAATAATCTTAAAATAGCTCAGTGCTCTGGAGAGGGCCAGCCGCCTCCCTGGCAGCAGCAGGCACTGATGCCAGCCTGCCTGTGCCGTTCTGTGCAGCCCCTGTACGATGTCTTAATGGCCCTTCAAAAAGACCAGGATCTGACCTATTTTAGATCACGCACAGGAAATTTCTCTTTTTATCATAAGCAGGGAGACAGCTCTCCCTAGTCCAGCAGAAATGTTGAAGCTACCGAGGTCTGGGTGAATACTGAGCTACAACACCTCCAAATCTGTCATGCTACAAACCTAGATTTGGATTTTCTCTCTTTCAATGAGAAAGATGAGGAAAATCTGTATAGGCACAAACTCACATGCATGTGTACATGTTGCTCCCAGTGCTTTCCCAGAAAAGTATAATCCACTTACTGTGTTCTGGCTTGCTTCATCTGGTTGGAAAGTGTTTAGCTGTTACCATGTGGATCTCGGGATAAGACTTGAGTCAAAAAGGATCCTGGCAAACTTTCTCCTGTTTTTAAAGTTGCCAGGCAATCCTGGCCGTTTGAACTCTGCAGTGCCAAACTGGCTTGTCAACACCAAAGTCACATTTTAACTCGGCTTGGCTTTCTCCCTGGGAGTATTGACATTGCAATAATATTTGCAGTCTGGTGTCAAGAAGCTCTATCGCCAGCATGCTGAGGAGCAGTGAAACCTGATGTCCTAAGTAACAAACAGTGCCTGTGCATTAAGGGATTAACAAATCAGTGGTGGTTATGGAAGTCTTCCTGGCTTCTCTCCAAGTGCTAAACATAGAGCTGAAATAGTGCTTCATTCCGAGAAACCCGAGAAGGACAGTGCTGCAAATGATATTGCAAGCTTTACGGAAGGGTTTATATTCCAGTGGCTGGTGACACAATGCCCCTTTGCTAGCTGGTGCATCCTGAGCGACATTTGTTGCTTTGTTTTCTTCGACATCTGGGATGTGAAGCTATGCTGAGAGGTGGTGCCTTTGTACCCTGTTCAGGCATGGAATTAAGTTGGTTCAGGGGTTCCCAGCACTTTCTCTCCTGCCTCCTGACATCTCCTTTCATTGTAAGCACTTTGGAAGAAAATCTCTGCGAGAGGTGAGAGCTCTCCAGCCAGTGCTGAGGCAGCCACTCTGCACTGTTCGTGTTACCTGTAGTGCAGGTGTGCTGGGATTCACACTTCTCTTTTTCTGGCGACTCATTTAATAGATTAATGGAGACAGCTTTTCCTCCCCTTGGGAGATCAAGAAGTACCATCTCATAAGCCACGCTATGATAGCCGTACGCGTATTTTTTTGGTTTTGACTTCTTTTGCTTTCTAGGGAAGGAGGTGTGTATTTCCAGTTGGGAAGTGAGATTCTGATATCACTAACCCATCAGTAATCACTGCTCTTCCTATTCTCTCTTCTCTGAGGAGAAATGACTCCAGTTTCATGCCTTTCTTTGACTCTGTTCACACTGCAATGTTTTTCTGGCATGGCCATGTTAACTAGAAAGTCATGCTCTTGGATGGCATCACTGTGCTGGCAAAATCCCTGGAAGCAATTCTGACAACACACAGCTTTTGTTGCCCTGATTTATATTGGTTGGGGAGATGCTGTAGTGAATGTCACTACCAGAAAAAGCCCCTTGATACCTGTTTACTGGTGCTGGTAGGTGTCTGTGGTGTGACCGCAGTGGCAAAGACCCTGCAGAGCAAGCAGGGACCTCATTGTCCTGGGGTTGATGGTGTCAGACTTCCTCACAAGTGTAGCTAGTTTCTAGAAGATTTAGTCAAGGTGTAAAGAAGATGAACGTAAGCTCTGAGGAATGTTGGGTGTTGGTTTTGGAAAGCTTCACAGGCATCACTTTTATAGTGTCAAATTCTCTAGGGAAGTTCTGCTGTATGCATGCAATTAATCTATGCAACATCATGTGGGAGAAGTCCTATTTTCCCTCTGTGTCATTGTGGAGAGTGCCCAGGAGAACTGGCGTAAACCTCTCTTTCCCTGTGTCTCATTGACTAGATGAGGGTACCTTCCATCTTACTCAGATAAAACCCCTGAGATGGGAGACCATATTTGCTTTCCATTCCTCTGAGCTGAAAGTGTCCAAGCAGAAATAGACCCCTTAAGCCGCCTCACACTGCCCCTTAAACTAAAAATTAATTTGTAGTTACATCCTTTCCCCTCAAGATTAGAGAGACACATGTTTAGGAGCTTTGGGAGCTCCAAAGATCAATTCTGATTAGGTTTGTAACTATTTTAGAGATAGTAACAGTGACAAACTTCTGGCCATTCTATCACATTACTTTGCATTTTCAGCTCATTCTGTACAATGGCCAAGATTGGTAGCTTTTAACTAACACTGAAGTTTACAGGTTTTCATCACCTTGTTCTCTCTGCTCGTAACTAAGTCCTGTGCACCATGGTCTGGCTGTCAGGACTTATTTTGGTTTATAGTCTCTGCTGAGCTGTGCCTGGCTTTTCCTTTCAGAACAGAATGCCAGAGACATTTTCCTCCTCAGAGATGTCCTAGGTACTTTGCACACCTTTATTTAAAAAAGCCTGGCCTTGAACAGAGCAGATGTATTGGGCAGGCAAGATTCTGAGGAGCTGGACACTTGACAATGGGTCTTGGTGCATCTTTCAGGGAAGATTTCAGGTCCCCTGATGCAGAGCAGAAATAAAAAAATTTCTTCCCTAGGAAGAACCTTAGGGATTTATGAGGAAAATCAGAGTATTTAATTAAAATCACCAAATAGACTTCAGTATTACCAGTACTTCACAGCATTTCAGTGCCTGCTAGCTGATTGAGATTTAGAGGATCCTTGAAAGATCTTTTAGGGCATCCCTAGAAGGTATTGAAAACTGCACTTATTCTTAAGAAACTGCATGCTTAGCCTGAATTAAAAGAAGGCTGCAGCTGTACAGATAGTAAAATGATAGTAAATAATGCCTGTAATCACTTCTATTAAAACAGAGCTGAGGTTTTTGAGCTGGGAGCTTCCATGGTAAAGGCATCTACAGGCTGCCTCAGTTCTTAGGCAAATGTGAACTTGGCACAAACATGCACTCAGCAGGCAGTTTATAGCATATTGTTCTGAAAATGAGAGGGAAAAAACTGGATCCTGGGACTGCAGAGAGCCTAAGAATCATTAGTACTGCAAAGAACAAAGATGTAAATGCTGTTCAAGGGAGAGCTTGATGTCTTCCTGAGGAGCAGAGGACAGAGGAGAAAAAGGAATTGCCCACAATGTGCTGGCTGGCTCCTGGACAGCTGAAGTGCAATTTCCTCTGTTGTTTTATTATTAGTTGCTTTTGTGCCAAGTCTGCCATTAGCAGTTCCTGATTGAGGAGTTGCCTCTTGGATGTCAGAGTTGCTGTAGGGTCTTAACATTTGGGCCTCTCCTTGAATTGCTGCTTCAGAATTTTGTTGTGAGGCCATGGCTTGCGCCAGGAACATTGCACATGCTCGCCACAACTGGAACAAAATTACAAACCTGTCTGATTTCCCCAAAGTCTAGCTCCTGTTTTTGTGTGAGGAGGATAAGTATAATTGCTTTAATTTAAGGTCTCACAAGGGGAATTGCAGTTTTTTGTAACAGAGAGCAGCTCAGACATGAAAGCTTTCCAGTGCATTTGGTCTCCATTTAAATTGAGAATACTGAGGGGGACATGCCCTACGTTACTATATTACTGTTTTTATGCACTGTTTAAGTGTTTAACTGCATTTTAATTTTAACTAATAAAAAAGGGGATGTGTATTTGGGGTGTCATCCAAATACTCTTTTGAAGTCAATGGTGAGACTTTCTACAGGACTCTGTGCATTTTGGAGTACAGCTCACACAGAACCAGATTTTCATGAGACCTCCTCTCATGAGAACTTTCATGAGAAAAATGAAACTTTGATTTAGGCCTCTAATTGCATTGCATTGCTTACATGCATAAATGCAAAAAATGTTATCAGAATCACCCAAATGTCGCTTCCTTAGGCTGTGGCAGCAGAAGTTTCTAGACAACATAGCATGCAAAATCAATCTACGTCCAAGTGTATTTTGTTTCACCTCCTTCTTTTATGAATTAAGATGATAAGACTGATCCTACCAACTTGCTATTAAATAAGTGGACTTGAGATTTAAGTAAATAATACATATTTATTGAATGAAATATTTCTTTTTGCCCCCAAATAAGAGATGTACAGTTTTATACGAGCAGTTCACAGAGGTCTCAGGCTTGCATCCAAAATAATTTCAAGCCCTTTAAGACAATGGAGTTCCTTCTGTTGACTTTGGACATAAGGGTATTGGGCTGCTACCTACCAAAAATAAATACTCTCTTGGTATTCAGCTCCCATTCAGGGGTAGGAACACATCTAAAAAGCAGTATCAATGGCAAAAATGAGCTTTTGCAACTTAAAATTAAAGCGTGATAGTGTACTGTGTGTTCTGGGGATTTTACGAGAGTGTCACATAGCACATATGAACAGAGTTCCTCCAAAACCTACGATATAGAATTCAGTAAGTTCTGAATCCAGAAGTCGAGTAACAGATAGACAGAAACATACAGACGTTTATTGAATCGTAGGAATTTGAGACAATCCTATAATTTCTTGTAACTTAACTAAATATTTTCAAAGGACTGGAGCTGAAATTCAGTGCAAGAGTGTGAGTATGACAGAAATGCACATATACAAAGCTCTGCCATGCCCCATTTGTTTCTGTTGTGGGTAAGCAAGAACATTTGGTTTAATGAGGCTCAGTTTAACCTCCAGCTGTGAAATGTAGGATTAGTCATATCCTATGCTTAACCAGCTATGTAATAATTTCACTAGATTCCACCTTTTTTTTATATATATGAAGACAGGGTCAAGGAAAAAGCTCTTAACTGCAGTTAGATCAGGCTATGAAGAAGCAGAATTTTGTGTCTTTGTAACATGTAAAGAGGTTCAAAAGTACACAGTGTCTCAGGGATCAGTCTATATAAGAAGGACTGAAAAATGTTTTGTGGGGGAACTAAGCAATAGCAGCAGAGGCTTAAAAAGATTTTTGCAATAGGTTCAATGCCAGATTTAAGACCAGCTCAAGAAAAAGTCAGTATCTGATATCTGAAAACAGATAGAGAAGTATGGGAAGGATGTTATTCATTGCTTTTGAAAAGAAAGGGATGCTTTACCCAAAACTATTAAGTTTGTGGTAATATTTGTCAGTTTTGTTTTGCTTTTCATGAAGGTAGAAATGCAAATCTAAATCTTTATAGGAGACTTTTAAAGAATATTCAAACTATATAATAAAAATTAAGACTGACTGTAACTGATTCTTCCTGACTCTTTGAGTCCCAGTTTGGGAGAGAGCTTTGAACCTCTGAGCAGTTCTCCAGAAGAAAGGGGTTTCAGTGTCCATCCTGCCCTGAGCACTGTTCAAAAGAAGAGAAAAAAGGCCAGCAGAGCCCTAAGCCATCTTGGTCCCAGCATTAGTTAAACCCTGCAAGGGACCTTTTCTGATTTCTTAGAAGATCTCTGCCTTCTTTATTTCCAGCTCCCTCATTTTATGGAATGTGGGGAGTGCCTTGAAGGCAGTCCCAGCTGTGTTGCTGTGGCTGAGCTTTTGGGAGAGGTGCCTTGGTTCCCTTTGCCCTCACTGCCTGGGGTGCAATTGACAAAAGAAAATGAAAGGTGACTACTGGGGATGGTCCAATAAGTTTATTTGTGTGCTTAATACTACATCCACATCTACATCTACTTCCCTGCTGGAACTTAGCTTCTCCATTGAGATCCCTAACAAAGAGACTGATTTTGGTGGTAATGAGCCATGGATGGGCTCCATTAGTCTGAGACACCTAAACTCATTGCATGGAAGCCACAGACCAGACTATATGGGCTATACTGAATGTCAATGGTTATAGTTCCATTTGGCTTTGTTGGCTATTGAGCTGAATTTCTATTTGGGTTATAGGCTGTGATGCTTGAGTCTCAGCTGTGCCAGCCCATATTCCCTCTTGAGCAAAGGCTGCCAGTTGTATGATTATAATTATATACTGCAATTTGGTTTGAGCTGATTTTCTGAGTCTCCCATGAGTTACAGGGTTGATCTTTCTCTGCCATCTAAAACAAGAGAAAAAAATACAGACACTCTTGAATATTAACTGCATGCTAAAGTTCCCTACCTCGGTTGCTACAGAGAATGGAGAGGTTTGAAACTTGCGCTGCTTTTATTGCCTGTACCCCACAGAGATACTACTAAAAATATTTTTCCAAAAGTGGTTTTACATGGCAAAATCTGCTAAGCCTCTTACTGAATGTCTCCTGATATTTATTAGGCCTTTCCCAAAGTGTTAGCTCCCCTGACAATAGAGAATTCCAGTTGTCACCATTGCAACGATGAAATTTGCTGCTTTGCCCCCCGCCCAGCTTGTATGAAAGTCAGAGCATGGAGGTGTAGGAATGCTTGTTCCTGCATTGTGTTTGTTAATGGCTGAGATCCAGCCATGGCACAACACCCGGATGCATCCTTACAGCTCCCTGTGCTGCTGCTGTGCAAGGGCTCTCCACCTTGTTCTTTGGGTGGTACCATTTCCAGTTCCACATGAACAAATGAAAATGGTTTTACTGATGAAACTGGCTGAGGTTGCGCTTGTGACCTGCTGGCTTGAATACTGGAGAGAGAATTGGGAGAGCAGGTGTCTTGGCAGACTATCATCCTCTAAAGCCTTTGTCACCAGTCTAAGGAATGATCCCTGGATGCGCTGCATGTACAACAGGGATATGTACCAGTGTAAAGGAATTTAATCTCTCCTGTTACAGAAAGCTCATTTATTACATGACATGGAGGATGTTAAATAGCTTTAACCTCATCCATTAATTTTTCTTCCTATTTGCAGACTTCTTTCAAAATTAAGTATGTTGAATTTTTTTTATTGCACTCTCATGTGTGCAATTTCCAGCTTGCCTGATAAATGCTGTTGAAGCTAATGGGACTCTTCACATATACTTAAAGTCAGATACGTGCTTTGCTGAGCTTATTTTTGCTTTAATATGTCTTGTAGCGATAACTACAATTACTGAACCTTAATTCAATTACCTGCTAGCTTCACACGGTGAAATTGCCCATCCCTCAACTTCCTGGTGCATGAGACCCTAAAACATGGATTAATGAGATAACGAGGAAATCTTTGTGCAAGGTCATGTGGTTGGGGATGTTCACTGGGGCACAAAGCCACCTGAAAGGCCACTCGCCTGTGGTGCTGAGGTCATGAGAAACTGGGGCCATTGCCCTGGTGCCCATGTGAGAGCTCTGCAAGGCAGGTGCTTTGCAGCATCTCCTTTGTTTCTGCTTTACCTCGGCAAAACTTTCCCACTCTGCTGTGCTGGTTAAGGATGTCTTAGGCCAGGTTGTTCTTGCAGAGCTGTGTGTTCTGATTGTGCCATTGAACTCAGTGGGTATGGTAAAAATCTTCAGTTGTGACAGATTGTAAGGTGATCAAATTTATCAGTTGTTTGTGGGATCACCATGGGGATAGTAAGGTGTTAATGTTCATTAGTGTGCAATGGCAGCCCAGAAGGCCAATCACATCCTGGGCTGCATCAAAAGAACTGTGGCCAGAAGATCAAGAGAAGTGATTTTGCCCCTCTACTCTGCCCTGGTAAGACCTTACCTGGAGTACTGCGGCCAGTTCTGGAGCCCCCAGCACAAGAAGCATGTAGACATACTGGAGTGCATCCAGAGGAGGACCACCAAAATGATCAGGGGAATGGAGCATCTCTGGTATGAAGACAGGCTGAGAGAGTTGGGGCTGTTCAGCCTGGAG